>CAJHQQ010004996.1:0-21614 GCA_905132885.1 Moricandia moricandioides | reverse complement strand
GTTGAGCTATTGAGCGTCTGCTTCTGCTTCTGTCAGGGAATTATAAACCCCTAATTGTCTATCCTTTGACTTGTTGCATTACTCAGATGACCATTTGAGGTCATGCAAGTCTCCATTTCTCATTCTGAACCAGTATTATAGGCGCAACCATCTAAACTCGCCTGCCGTCATCGATCGATGCGGATGAGGTGTTGTCGATCGATGCTAAATGATCAATGTCGGTCGATGCTGGAGTTCTGATGTCGGTCGATGCTGTCCATAAAGAAGTGTCGATCGATTATGAGTAGATGATGTTGATCGATGCTTGTCGTCTTTCTTTGCGGATCGTGCGTTCGAGTTGTTGTGGGTCTGAGAACAATAAGTCTTGTCCTTTGTTGCTCATGGTACTCTTTTGCATGCACCTGAAAAACAAAGGAAAAAAAAATTAGTAACTTGAAAGTAACAAACCTAGACTAAATCCTAGAAAATAAATCTAATGGCGATCAATGTTCCCCGGCAACTGTGACAAATTTGACATGGTGGTGTTTTTATGTTCTAACAGGGTTTAAATATCCTAAACATATAACTATCAAATTAACCCTTAATTCTAACACACAAAATAATACTCTTGCCAAGAGAGATCATGTTTAGTACTTAAGAATCAAATCCACAGAGAACAATGACACACAATAGATTTTTTTATTTATTTCTAAAGACTAAGCTAGGTAACTATATATATTGGTAACAAGTAATCAAGTCAAGGAAATATTCCTTATTAGAAGGTATAGATGCAACATGAAAATATGCTAATATTGTAAATATGGAAATATGCTAAAAATGTAAATATGGAAATATTTTAATAATGTAAATATGAAAATATGCTAATAAATTAACTAGATGCAAATGTAAATATGCTAGATCTAGGGTTTCTGGCAAATGGATTATAAAAGATAATTTAATCATGGAACTCGATATCTAATGTAAAAGACACCAGCTCTTCGCTGCGAGTCTAATCTATTGACTAAGTCCAGTGTCTTAGCTCTCGTTTTATTAACATGGAATGGACCATCGATCGATAGCAATGATCCTGCGTCGATCGATGGTTTCTAAGTCAAGCTTTATGACCTGATTCGATAAGTTCACTAGATTAAGTAAATCAACTCTCGTTTTTTTCTAGAAACCTAGCTCAAACAGAATAGATTCCAGTAGTAGATCATGCTCTCTATTGCGTCTAACTATCCAATTTATCAAGGTTCTAGTTAGCTACTCAAGAACATAAGCAATAAACACAATTTTGTTAATAGATCTAATAATGACCCTAACAATTTTATTGTTTGGCTAATCCATCAGTACCATTAATAACCCTAAATCTAGTTGATAACTACTCAGACATAATTAAATAAGAATAATAATCTAAATATAATGCATAAATAAAATACTAGGGGTTCCAATACAAATCTCCCTAACGAGTTATGAATCTTCTCCCCTAAATAAATCCCAAAACTATGGTGGGGTGGTGCACACACAGACACACTTTACCACAAAATCTAGGCACCTAGCACCTCCTCACCCTACACACTTTTTCTGGTGCAATACATAAAGTATAAATATAAAACCCTAAAGTCTAGGTCAAACTCGTCCAAGGGTAATCTTGTAATCTTGTGGCTTGTCTCTAACTTGGGCTTGAAAATCGCCTGTCTACGAATTGGACATCGATAGATGGTAGATGTGCAACATCGCTCGATCTTGGTCATGTTGCATCGGTCGACGCCAACGTTGTCTTGTCGATCGATGGTAATCTTGTTCTTTTATTCTCACAATGATTAGCTACAGATTATTCTCCTCTAAATGCTCCAAAAGCTCCAAGAATCTCCATATATCTCCAAAGCGTACCTGGACCTGTAAAGACCTTAAAACATAGCCTAGACACACATAACAAACCCTAAATAGAGCCTATAACATGGTCTAAAAGTGGTAATAAATAGGCTATATCATGTTCCCTCACCATCTGTAGACTGATGTTCACTCACCACTGACCCTTCTTGTTTCTCATCTTGATCATGAGTACTGAACCTTGTGGTTCATGCTGGTTCCCCTCTTCAAGATCAAGGTGAGTGACCTCAACAGCTTCATTCTCAGTATCCTCAGGTGATCCTTCATTTGTTGGTGGCTGATGGTCTTGTCTTGATCATCCTAAGTTACAACCCTCTCCTTTGGTATACAGATGTCTAGACTTTCCATTACCCTCCTCAAATTTTCAGCTCTATCTAAGGTTGATTGAGATAGGTATTTCACCTCATCCCAACTCTTCTCATCATAGTAGCCTCTGGACTCAACAAACCTCACATCTCTAGAGATAGAAACCCTCCTGGTTTCTGGTGAATAACACTTGTATCCTTCTTGGTGAGGTGAGTATCGATGGTAGATGTGCAACATCGATTGATCGTGGTCATGTAACATCGGTCGACGCTTACGTTGTATCATCGATCAATGGTAATCTCGTACTTCGACTCTCTTCAGTGATCAGCTACGGATTATTCCTCTCCAAAAGCTCCAAGTATCTCCATATATCTCCAAAACGTACCTGGACTTGTAAAGACCTCAAAACATAGCCTAGACACACATAACAGACCCTAAATAGAGTCTATAACATGGTCTAAAACTGGTAATAAATAGGCTATATCAACCGACTTTGCGGAAAAAGGAAAGAAGTCAGCTATATATGGAGAAGATTGAGGACAAAGGAGACACATTCACAATCACACATAAGTCAGGACAAGAACGAAGGTTTACACAACTTTATTGTTCTTGACAAGTTCATCGTATCTTTACTATTTCTTAGTTTTTCTCCTTGTAATCACCATTGATCGATCAATAAAAGTCTTTCAAATAATTCACCATCAAATTTTTGCCTTCATCTCGTATGTGCCAACTTCGGACCAAAAAACACTGATGGCAGAACTTCTCGACTACATTAAAGGAAGTACCCAATCTAAGAAGGGAATTCTAAAAAAAATCAGTCATCTTCAAGGGAGAGAAATAGCGCTGCAGATTCTTTAGCAAAATGACTAGTTTTTTCAAAGGGATCTTTGTTTTACTGATTGTTCTGTTCCTGTCTAGTAACATGGATTACCTCAAATTTGGATAATGTAATAACTTCTTGATGTAAAAAAAAAGATCTTTAGCGAATTATTGAAGGATTGAGAACGATGGAGACGAAGATAAGAAATTGTCAGTGTATATTGAAGCCAAAGCCGTGTGTGGTGCTACCCTGAATGAGTCTACTACGGGTCCACCATTGACTGACTTTTGAGAACCAAGCAAAAGACGAAAGATTCCATGAAAATTCTACCATGTCATGTCAACACTTTAGTTCATTGTCGTTTATGTCTAACTTGCTCGTGTATGTTTTCTCCTCTTTAAAGCTACCGGTGAATGGAATTTTGGTTTTGTAGGAATGATGAACAATAAGGATAATAGCCTAAAAAGATAGCCACTCAAGGACGATAAGGACATTTTTTATGTGAGGAGTGTAAATTCCGACGCATAAATTAAAGCTCAATGATACATAAATCAAGAACTTATACATAAAATAGAAACATTAAAGTGGGAGCCTCTGATAATTGAGAAGCAAATTCAGAATTACATAAAATGAATGACACAGTCAAATCTACATGGTCAAATCTAATGTGATTCCAAAGTGGAAGGAAACTTATTTAAAAGTGTAAAAGAAAACGCTTAATTTATTAACAGCCAAATCCGCACAAAATAACATTTAATACCAAATGTAAAAGGCCAAACAGAGATGTTCAACACAATATCATAAGGAAAAGAAAAACAGAAGACAAAGGGATCCAAACACAACCAACCAATCATACACACTTTTGAGTTGAACCAACCTATTTCACACTTGTGGCAGAGACATCATTTCATGGTCTTTCTCATAAGCATCCTATGAATCATTTTGAGCGATTCGAAGATCTTGAGTCTGCCATCAAAGCTAATGGAATCTCTAAGAACTACTTTCTATGCAAGCTCTTCAAGTATTCACTTGCTGGAGATGCTTCATACTAGCTTAAGCAGCTACCACCAGGATTTCTTACATTCTAGACCGACATCAAATACGTATTCATGTGTAATTTCTTTAGTGATGCCAAAGCTGAGGATTTTGAGAAGTAGAATTGCTACATTCACACAAGAGTTTGCAGAGTCTTTCAGAAGTTCCTAGATCAGATTCAAATCCTACCAAAGAGATTGTCCCCACCATGGCTTCAACGAACTGCAACTTCTCAGTACTTTCTTTAGAAGTATTGAGATGTCATACCAAATGAATTTAGACACATCTAGTGAGGGAAAATTATGCACTAGGAGTCTAGGAGAGGCTACCAAATTGATAGAGAATTTCACAGTTAGCAACAACACCAAGAACAATGATCATGAAAGGAAAAAACCAGTCCCTACACTAACCAAGGATAAGATGGAAGAAGTAAAAGCCAAGTTGGATAGTGTTCAGAGGTTTATGAAGAAGCAATTTAGCTTCGCAGAAGGTGTAGAAGCTATAGAATCTGACGATGAGAAAGGTGAAAAAGAGGATGTGAACTTTTTTGGTGGAAATTGATTCCAGAGATATGGGAACCAGAGCAACAAAAACTCTTATGGTACTGGTCAGAGTAATATCTACAACCAAGGATCACAACAGCAGAGACCCTACAGCAACAACAAAACCTATGGAGCCCTCTACTATCAGAACACCCCATCAGATACCAAGGTGAACAAGATTGAAACCATGATTGACAAGGTTATGGAGGGACAACAAAAGATTACAATGGATTTCAATGGAAAGATTGATGTTGTCTATGCCAACCTCAACACTAAATTTGAAGCTCTCAACACTCATGTGAAGAAGCTAGAGAATCAAGTTGTTCAGACCAGTGAAGTTGTGCGGAGACAAGAAGCCTTGATCAAGGAGAAGATTGAGGCCGGACAGAAGCACCACGTCAGTGCCATCATAGATGAATATTTTTGGCAAGTAGTGGAAGAAGTTAGGCACCAAGAGAAATGAACTCGTGAGAATCCCTTGCCTTGTTCGAACGACCATCTATCGACATCCAAAGTTAACCATTGATAAACGATACTTGAAGAATCTGTGGAATCGTGTTAAGAGATGGACATCGATCGACAACCACACCCTACCATAGATTGACGGTCGTTCGAAACAAAGGAATGTCGATTGCCAAGCATAGACGTGAGTTTTTATATGCCAATAGGCACTAGAAACCCACCTTACCCAAACCCAGACAAACAGATGAACCAGTCCCTATGGTAATTTAGGAAGCTATGGATAGAATTGTAGAGGAAAGAAGAAGGTCTCTAAGCATATTAGAAGGAAAGTTAATGAGAAAGATATGGATAGCTTTGCTAAGAGAGTCCTCATAATCCCTTTAGAAACCCCATTCGAGGAAGCTTATTACACTAACAGATTGTGGATGTTCTTGAGTGAAACCAAGGAGACTAATAAGGATATTGAAAGAATGTTCAATCATCTGAGGGAGAAGATAAAGCAAAGGGTCAAGTTGAAGAAAATAAACGACCCTGTAAAGTTTGTGGTTCTCTGTAACATCAAGGGACATGACTACCCTCATGCACTCTGCAACATTTGTTCTTTAGTAAGCATTATGCCAAGAACAATGGCAGAGGTGCTAAGCTTAAAAGTGGAGCCTTCTAGCAATTCATCCACTTTTATAGTAAAATACCTCAAAGTAAAAATCGGTGATGCCCTGATTCCTGTAGACTTTCATGTCTTGGACGTCCAAGTGGAGTAGAATTCATCCCTGCTACTTGGAAGAGCTTTCGTGGCCACGGTAGGAGCAGTATGTGATATGAAGACAAAAATTTTATATCTATCTATTATTGATCAAAATAACTATTATTAGCCTTTTCAAACTAGAACCAAGACTTCTTTCATTGATTGATTCATGAACTAGGACTTTTGGCCACATGTTTATGCAATTTAGAGCAAGAGAATGACCTTGATGATGGAGAATCGATCGACACCCAGGCCATACAATTGGTTGACGGCGACAACATACAGTCGGTTGACACCCACCTTTCAGCATCGATCGATGTCATCACCAAGCAGAGTCCAAGGCAGCTACCATAGCAGAACACGATGCAGATTATAGTTATCTCAGACCAGATGAGTTCAAAATTATAAGGGGTTCAGAAGGATATGCACGAGCAATGGATGGACAAATTCTCAATGTATTTAAGGAAGATGTAGCAGACAATCTAAGGAAGATGTAGCAGACATACTCACAATGGACAATGGATCAGGAAACCTATTCAGTCAACAACAACATGACAAACGTGCAAATAAAAACATAGCATCGATCAACACACCACTGCTGCCTTCGATCGAAACTCACCTTATAGAAGACTTCACCGGTTACAGATCAGAACTTGAAGTGTTTGATCCAGAGAATTTTGATTATGGGGAAGAAAGAGATGAGTATGGCGTATACATAGACAAATATGGTAATGCACGAGCTGTAGATGGTCAAATCACCAATGTATCAAAGAAAGACATGAGAAAGATTCTCCAAAGATTAGCAGTGGTTGGTTACACTCATCTGCGTTTACCAGTAGAGAATTTTGAGGAGACCAAGCCATCAACTAACTACTACAGCAGAGTAGAGGTTGACAACATGGTACAAGGAATCTACATAGCCTAAGAGATGCTGATGGATGACTATTACAAGAGGCTCGATGATGTCTACTACCCATTCAATAATAGTATTGGCTGCTTAAATACGTGCAGGGAGGAGATGAGGCAAAATATTGACTCTGCTCTTCAGATGGTTCATAAACAACAATAGAAAGAAGCTGACGAAGGACCATCGGTCGAAGGACGATTCCGACCATCGATCGACGCTATCTACGGACCATTCCGACCAAGACTGGTAACCAAGAAGCTGCTAAAAGATAAACTTGATGGAGCTTATGCATCTCAAGACATGCTGATGTAAGATATCTCCAGGATATTGGATGACATATCCATACCCACAGATTGCAGGACCGGTTGGTTACATAAATGTGTTGATCGCCTTGAGGAAAGGATGAATCAAGTTGAGCTCATAAAAGAAAGACAGCAAACAAGAGGTGACGAAGCCATAAAAAGGTTCGTTAGTACCTGGTTCTAGATGAGCAAAGAGGATGTGTACACTTGTTCTCCAACAAGTGATGATCTACCCTCATCTTAGTCCCAACATTCCTAAACATCAAGCTAAAGACTATAACCAAGCGCTGAGTGGGAGGAAATTCACTATTAGGTATGTTTTATTTATTTTTTCATGAGTTTTCATGATTTTACTAATATTCGTATTTTTCTTCATTTGCATTAAAAAATAGAAAGATTGAGAACCGCCATCGGTCAACGACGGAGCACAACCATTGGTCGATACTGATCACTATTTTTCGACATCATAACATTACCATCGATCGACCCTCGTAATATAGTCTGGTATTTTTGACTGTCCTTATTGCTTTTACTTATGTTTTATTTTTTCCCACCTAACTGAGACGGGATAACACTGGGGACAGTGTTATTTAAGTCTGAGGGAGGTTTACTGATGTTGCTTTCTATTTTGGATTTTTATTCTTATGTGTTTTATTGAGTCACGAAGAGGATTATGATCATACTTAAATTTTTACTTATTTTCTAACTATTTTATAACATCATTCTAGATTTGTTGATTGCAGAGAGTAATAGAGATACCAAAGTGGATCATCTTGCCACTATATCACACTTGCTTAGATAGTTTGAAGGAAACAAAGCTAACCTCTAACCTAATTTGACTTATTTGCTTGCTTTGAAGTTTGGCATACATTGGATCGTATTCCTCTAAAAGTATAGTAGGTAAAAGTCTATATGCTTCTGATTCTCTTCTCCCTCTCTCTTCGGCATCTATAAAAAGAAAAGATGGAGATGATTTTCTGAAAGATGCAGAGGGGTAGGTAAATTACCTATGATCCAATTATTCTAATTCAGAAAGAAGGATCACATATTGTAGAAGCGAAGGATAGGTAAATTACATGTCACCCCATTATTCGCCTACACTTTGTCAAAAAAAAAAAAAAAAGAGAGAAAATAAAAGAAATATGAACAAAATGGACTGTATCAACATCATTGTTTCATTGGACTTAAAAAAAATATAAAGAGATACAAAGAAGAGAGAAAGAGGGAAGAAAAAAATCAGAGAAGACTGAATGTGTGTTAAGATACTTGCAAGGGTAAGAGTCCATGTGTCTTCTGATCGATACTCCCAAGGTAAAGCATGCACTTTTATTTTATGCACGAAATGAGGTTAGTAGAGGAGTGAGTCAAACTAGTATTTACTAAGTTCTTGGTAGAATGGATTTGAATGCTATACTATGATAAAATATAAAGTTTCTCTAAGATTTGTTGGTAGTGGCTTCAACATAGTAAATATGATAATGATAAACTAGAGATATTTGAATCCCTATTTTCAAACCTCTTCCACATGTTTACCCTTGTTTTGCTCGAGGACAAGGTAAAGGTGAAGTCTGTGGGAGTTCATAAGTGCTAGTAATTACCACTTTTGGACCATGTTATAGGCCTATTTGGAGTCTATTATATGTGTCTAGGATGTGTTTTAGAGTATTTTCATGTCCAAGTAAATTTGAAGCATTGTAGAGATAATGAGGCTTGTTGGAGCTCATGGTCAAATTCAGCAAAGTACGAACCAAGACAGAGTATTGTGTTGATCAACGACGTACTTTTGCCGTCAATCGACGGTCGACGCGAAGTATTCCAATTTACAAAGTGCCCGACTTGAAGTCCAAGTCACATAAATTATAAGATTGTCCCTGGATGTGTTTTACCTAGATATGGTCTTTGCTAGTGTTTTATGCAAAGGAAGACTTTTTCTAAGCTTTCATATTTTTGATAACAAACATAATAGTTTAGGGTTTTTGGAGAGAAGATCAATATTTCTTCAAACTTTGTATTGCAACCCCAATGTTTATGATTATGTTTTTCTTAGCTATGTCTGAGTAGTCACCTTGTTAGATTTAGGGTTTATTAAAGGTTTTGAAGGATTAGCCAAACAATAGAATTGCTAGGGTGATTATTAGATCTATCAATAGAATTGTACTTATTGCTTGTGTTCTAGAGTAGCTAACAAGAACCCCGATCTTAGGATAATTGGCAATTGCGAAAGTAGGATCATTATCTGAATAAATCTTGTTGAGCTTAAATTACTAGGGAAAATCAAGAGAATGGTCTAGTGATTCTAAGTGAACCAATCAAATCTCATCGTTTAATGCTTTACTAAGAAGACATTGATCGATGATGTTTGCATACCATCGATCGACAGTCATTATGAGTTAGCACACAAAAGTTGTAGACTATGATTTAGCCATAAGATAGATATAATTTATAATATCTTTACTAATTAAATTCGTGTTTCTATGATTAAAAACTCCTTGACTTCTATCAATTATAATTAACTACCTCAAAACCCCAGATCTACATATTCTTCTTATTTGTTTACAAACCAACTATTCCTTATTTACTTTTTTAAAAGTCTTATTAATTGTCTAGATTAACTAAGTTGATTATCCAATATATTGTGTGTCCTCGCTCTCTTTATATTTGATCCCTAAATACTACAACTGAATCTATTATTTGAAAGAATAATCAATAGTTTTAGGATAATTTGAGTATGTATCAACATGACATGCTTACTTTGATCTTATATTAGAAAGCAACAACGACAATAATGTTTTGTAGTCTGCAAATCTATTTTGGAACTTTGCTCCATGTACCACTGTTCCAGCTAATTACATTATTCATGACATAAAGTATAATATAAATTATTGTTTAGCTGAGCCAAAATGGTCAATCAAATAAAAATACTCACTTCAATAGTTTTTAATTGAAAATCTTCACAAATGCTCATTTATCATTTTGAAAGGCATTGATTGATCATATATAGAAACATTATGGAATGATTGTATTGATTATTTTAGATTTTTGTATTGTTCCATAATTTAGTTTGTTATTATTTAATATAATTTGTGTTTTAATAAAAAAATTATTTATACTTACTGTGTTTTAGAAGATAGAAAAGAAACACGGAAAACAACTTTAACCTACCTAGAAGTCGAAATATCTTGATGAACTTATTAGAAAGTAAAAAAAACTTCACAATTGAAGGGTTTGAGCCTTTGAGGTCATGTTTCAAATATACTTAATGGGTTTCAGAAATCAAAATTGTGATTACTGATTTTCTATAAGTTCTTGTATTAACATTTTAAAAAAAATATTTTAACTATTTTAGTTATGTAACTATTTAAATTCATTATACATCTCTATAATATTATTTAAGAAGTCAGTTTCCTACGTGTCACACTCACTTTAATTCTTACTGCGGTTAATTATTGTGATATCCTTAATGAACCAGATATATATAATTAACATTATTAAAAATATTACTTAAGTTTCTTTGTCCTCATTTTTTTCAAAATAATCTATATAATAAAAAATTATAAAATTTAAAAATAAAAATATATTTAAATATAATGTGGTTCATAAGAAAAGAAAATTTCACAAAATAATCTTAACTTTGAAGTTAAGAGATAACATTCCCTTTCAAAATTTATCAATTATGTTTTTTATACAACTTCGTCCCGATCATCACCATTTTTTCTAATTTTACATTTGCAAATCCACATATAACAATTTTTTAAAAATTTTAAAAATAAAAAATATACTTACAAATCAAAGATGAAGAACCAAATTTATACAATGAAGACAATTACTTCGATTTGGCTGAATTATATTAAAAATAGTTTCTTTTATTTGAAGGAATAATGCAACACAATATACCTACAAAATGAGTAACTAGACCAATCTCAATTCTTATATCGAAATTAAAAATTTTATTAAAATAATAATAATTATTTATTTTAATTTTATATTTATTTAAATTATAGAAAAATCAATATAATAATAAATAAATAATTATAAAATAATATAATATAATATTAACCAACTATTAAAATTAAATTCCTTTGTACAATTTATATATATGCGGAGGTATCCAAAGACTATTGTTATTGTATTCATTTATGTATTTTGAATCGATCAACACTATAGATATATATCTATAATTTTACTAAAATATATTTACAAATCTAAGACAAGAATAAATTATATACAAACAATAAAATCTAACCAATTTTTTAATTTATAGAATAAAAATATTATGGTTGAATCATAAAATTTGATGTTATCCAATATATTCCAATAATAAATCAAATAAAATAACATAATATTATTTAAAATAAATCATGCATATTAATTACAATTTAAATTAACAAAATAATGAAAAAAAAAACTTATTATAATATATTTATTTTGTAAATATTTATATCTCTGTATGATCACCGAAAATCACCTAATAGTACATTATTCGACTACTATGATTCATAACAGAAAATATAGTACACAAAAAAAACTTAAATATTATGTTTTATTCAACAATTATATACATATCACATTCACAATTTACCGTGCTTTGGGGTCTTTTATCTCCGAAAATACTCCCCAACTCGATCCGCTCCTCTCATCGCCAGCAAGACGAGCAGAATCGTCATCGCTCGTCACAGATTTTGACATGCGTCCCGTAGTCCTACTAAACAAGTCATTTTCTCCGTCCGTCGTCGTACCTACCTCGTCACGTCTCGGGAGATGAAGAGAGTCCACGCCATTCTTATTCTTAGCAGCCTCGTGAAGCTGAAGAGCAAACTCAAGCGCCCAAACGACGTCGTTCATGGATGGCCGTTCGATACCACGATCTTGAACACATCGCACAGCGATCTCACAGAACTTCTCCAGTGATAACGGAGTAATCTCAGTCTTTAGATCTGCGTCAACTATCTGATCAACGGTCCCTTTTTTGCAATTTGACTTCACCCATCGAATCAAATCTGCTTCCTCTCGTGGAACGTTTTCGAGCTTGACCGGTCTACAACACAAAACTTCGAACAGAACAACTCCAAAAGAGTACACGTCAGATTTTTCCGTCAAGACTTGACGGCGATAATACTCAGGGTCCAAGTAACCAAACGATCCTTTAACGACGGTCGAGACGTGCGTTTGAGATGAGCTTGTAAGACCCACTTTTGATAACCCAAAGTCAGACACTTTAGCTACGTAGTTCTCATCAAGAAGTATGTTTGTAGTTTTGATGTCTCTGTGAATGATCATGTCCTTCGCGCCTGTATGGAGATACTGAATTCCACGAGCGGCTCCGATGCAAATCTCTAGCCTCCGTTTCCACGACAATGGAGGATCAAAAACCTTGTTTCTCTTGTAAAGATGGTCTCTAAGTGTGCCATGTGGCATATACTCGTAGACAAGAACCATCTCGTTCTCATCGTCGCAATATCCGACTAAGGAAACGAGATGTATATGACGGAGCATTGAGAGCATCTTTAGCTCTGCTTCGAACTCATTAGCGCCTTGG
Source organism: Moricandia moricandioides (assembly GCA_905132885.1). Lineage (NCBI taxonomy): Eukaryota > Viridiplantae > Streptophyta > Magnoliopsida > Brassicales > Brassicaceae > Moricandia > Moricandia moricandioides. The sequence continues at coordinate 9,084 of CAJHQQ010004996.1, read as the reverse complement.
TTCGATGAAATATCTAACCGTTTAACCGCAACAAGCGTGGTTCCACCGTCGATTCTTCCTTTGTAGACAGGACCAAACCCGCCAACTCCAACGATAAGTTTTTTCTCGAAATTGTTTGTGGCAGATTTGATCTCGAGGATGGAGAATCGACGACAGAGATCCGATGGAAGAGATGTGGTCGATCTGGTATGCGAGGACCCTGTAACAAGCGGAAGAGTAGTCCACGAGTCTGTAGGCTTGCTCTTGGTATCTACAGTAACCTTCTTTTTCTTCTTCCTCCTTTTCATGATGATCACAACAACAACAACAAACATTGCTAGCAGAATTGCAAACCCAACGGTTCCAAGTGCTAATACCGAAACGTGTGACTTGCCCTTGTCTTTTCCTATAGCTGTTATTACAGTGTTTGGTGTATGACTTGGTGAAGGATTAGGATTAGGATTAAGTCCTACGAGATTTCCGTCAGAGACGTTAAGCTTGAGAATCTCTACACCATTGAGAATAGCATCACAATACTTTGGACTAACATCCTTGTAAGGATGCAAGTCAAGTCGTAGATCAGGTCTCGGCCCACTTTCAAAACCCACCAACACACTAAAGTCTAGATACACGGGAATGCGAGAACCACCGCTCAGATGAATGACATCAGTGTCAAGCTTTGCAATCTGATATCCGAGGAAGATGGTGAAGACACGCTGGCCCGGTCTGTTCACTTCAGGTAGAGTCTCACAAAAGTGAAGCCTGACGAGGTAGTTAAACCCGGCGTCTACTGGAAAGAACCACGTCAGATTGAACTGAGCGTTTATCCTAGGGTTATTGATGTTACCCATTACACGATACGTTTTATACACATCTTGTGGGGCGACATACGCGGGAGTTTTTTCCGTGTACATAATCTTTACATCTGGACTGTTCGGCACGACTCCCAAATTTTCATTGGGTAGAATCTCTTCGGGAAGCCACCGACGGAACAAGCCCGTGTCGTTTACGCCATCGATAATTTGTCCCCCGATGTTTAGCCTGTGAACAGTCTCGAAAGCTGTCCAATTGTCTATCTCGAAGTCTATGTGACCGACAGAGGTTATTTTGTTGTCGAATCCTCCCTTTGAGTAAAACCGATCAGGCAAGGAGACGATCTCGATGCCGTTAACAAAAGCTAGCATGTTTAAAGACGGCTTGAACGTAAGATTTAGTATCGTGTGTCCACTTGAAACAGGTACGATGAACTCTTTAATTATGAACGCAGCATTAGAAGCCTTTGCCGTTAAATCGGCGCTGAAGTTCTTCAAGAGAGTAAAACCGTTGACGGTGACAGAGAAGTAGGAGTTTACGGCAGCGTCGAGGTCGGAACCGTAACGGGTCGGGTAAAAGTATAACCGGATGAACTTCCAGCCCAGAGACACAGGAAAACTGTAGGTGAAATCATGTCGGAAAATCCTAGCAGTCATGTACGGGACCTGAGAAACTCCCGATCCTTGGAATGATGCATGTGAAACAAACGACGCGTTGGCTGCATTTGACGGAAGAATTTTCCGCTGCTCGGCCATCCAGTTACGGCCACTTATGTCCACCTGGTCGGATGTTTCGCCACAGTTAAAGAGAAAAACATCAGCGGGAACGTACGCCGCGGTTGCTTCTTCTCCTGCTATGGCGGCAGAAACGAGAATGGAGAAGATTAAAAAAGCTTGAAAAATCATCAGAATTGATTGAGTGAGAGTTGTTGAATGATTGTGAATGATAAAAAATTAGATAAGAAACTGAAGCCAAACCATGGGTGGTGAGTGAGTCCACGGGTCAACCTTAACTGACTTTTCAGGTCAAGCAAAAGAAGAAGAAGGTTTCGACGAAATTTCTTCCATGTCAATAATTTAGCACCTTGTCGTTTTACATCCTAACTTGTTGGTGTTTTGTTCGCTAAAAATATATGCAAAATAACGCAGTTTCTACGACCCTCTAAAAATATTACCAATTAGATTATGAATTATCACACTTTTTAGTGGGTGTGGGCTAAGTTAAAGAAGATGTATATGTCAAAATTAATATGAAAATAAGTTCGTATCTGAAAGAGAAATTGTAATTGTTGAAGCTATCTGAATCCAGCAATCTTGCCCTCTAAAAAACCTCTAGCTTCGATTATACAATCACCAAACTTATATGATACAATACAATCAGCTATTCCATTTGTATCTTTGTTCCCATAGGTACGAGAAGGAACCACACGTGAATGTTGGAGGATGGGCCTCCAGCCCATTCGCGAGTTGGACACACCAAGCGAACCCCAATACATAAAAGCCGGCCTGCCTTGGAAGATAAACTCCACAACAAAAAGAGGACATCCCAAATAGTTAGACTAGTTTCGAGGCTGTGCTTATCGCCAATCGTAGCCAACACCAACTACCCGGCCCATGCAAGCAATAGTGTAATGATGATCACCGAACTGACTATCTGACACAACCACTACGAAACAGAAGGAGAGAGAATGAATGATTTATATGTACAGGAGAATTCAATGAAGAAAAGCATGCTTACTGAGAGAAAGAGAGAGAGAGAGAGAGAGAGAGAGAGAGAGAGAGAGAGGAGAGAGAGAGAGAGAGAGAGAGAGAGAGAGAGAGAGAGAGAGAGAGAGAGAGTCAATTGACGATGAGTTCATCTTTCGTTTGTATCTTCCCCTTTGCAATTATTTTACACTTCAATAAACAAAACCTTAGGCCCTTAAACTCATTGTTATTATTTAATTAGATCTTTAAGCTCGATTACTGGTTTTATGATTCAACAATTGGCGCCCACCATGGGGCCACCACAAGAAATATCGGTATTGATAGCAGTTCGCAGTAGCACGGATTCACCAACTGCTAGTAAAACTGGTTAAATCCGAGCCCAACTTATTCATAGCGTTAATTGTGAGCTAGGGAAAAAATCAATTACCCGGGAAACTAAAAACGACAACGATAGCTTTAAAGTGTTTTGGAGGCAAAATACTTGCTTTTTTTTTCTCCGCCATTATTTCACTCAAGCATGCAAACATAGATACCCATATCTCTCTGAAACTTCACCTTACTCTCTTCCTTCGGTCTTGTTGTCGCCGCCGGTCAGTTAGCAGGTGAAACCCATTATTGATCTGTGTCGGTATGAACCCTAGATTGATTTTTTTTTTCGATTTTCTGATTGCTCTAATAAATTTCTTCGGTTTCTTTGAAGCTTGTACAATTTCGTCTTCTGTGAACCATAGTATTTGATTACTGATTTGTAGTTCTTAATTGTTTCAACTATCATTCGATTTCGATGAGGTCTGATTTGTGATTCTTTATCGCGTGAATACAATTTGATTTTGGTTCTTATTTGTTCTGTTTCGCTTTGCAAGTTTTGGTTTTTGATTGTTTCCTTCTATAGTGACTGTTTCGCTTTGCAAGTTTTGTATTGTTTTTTTTTTCTAGTACTTTTTAGTGTTTGATTGATATACTTGACTGTTTCCAGAGATGCCAATGTGAATGACAATGTGTTTGTTTGGTATTATTTGTTATTCTTATGTGTTTGTTTTGTTTTGGTTATGAGTTAGAAACTTAGAACATAAACATAGTTGAAAAGTCATGGGTTCATCTTAGAAGGTAAAGTAAAATAATATATACTTAATGATTTATTGGGTGATTAAGAGACTTCTAATTTGCTATTGTTTTATTCTTGCATCTGTCTTAGCCAAGAGATGATTCTGGTTATGAGAGAGGTGCTTGGGACTTTGTGAGGTCTGTTGGTTCGGCTTTACGAGACTATGAGATGATCATTTTCCCTTGCATTGACTATCGCAACGTAGATCGTCACTCAGTCAGTGTTGTTGTTGATCATCTTGTGACAAGATGAATGGATTTGAGTTACAAGATTCGGCAGGATTGGTATCATCATGGAGAAGCCATATCAGGGAATTATTGTAGAAGTAATGGAAGTGAGAGGAACAAAGAGATTTTAGGGTTATACCAAGCAGCTGTCTTTCATGACGAAGAGTGTCTTAGGCAAGCTGACTTAAGTGAGGTTGCTGACAGTGAAGATAAGCAAGAAGATGAGTTTCTTGCAAAGCTAGCTGATGTAGAAACACCTCTGTACCCAATTTTTGAAAACCAGAGCAAGCTCTCTCGACGATTGTTTCACTCTTTAGGATAAAGACACAAAGTGGTTCGTCTGATAGAAGCTTTGATCTTCTGCTAGAGACTTTGCCACAGATGTTACCCAAGGATAATGTCTTGCACACATCCTTGTACAAAGTGAAGAGGTTTCTGAGATCTTTTGATATGGGTTATGAAATATACACGCTTGTGTGAACAACTGCTGTCTATTTAGAAAGGAGTTTTGGAAGCTAGACAAATGTCCAAAATGCAGCGCTTCACGATGGAAGATTAACACCCACATGGGTAATGTTAAGGTTGGAATTCCACATAAGTTCTTAGGTGGTGTCCTCTAATTCCACGTCTCAAGAGGATGTTCAGATCAGAGGACATGGTGAAAGACTTAAGGTGGCATTTTACTAATAAGAACACTGATGGAAAAAACCGTCATCTTGTAGATTATGTTACTTGGGATCAAATGTATGACAAACAACCGTCATTTACCGCTGAAGAAAGGAATCTTAGGCTTGAACTTTCAACTGATGGGTTCAATCTTTTTGACATGAAGAACGTCAACTATAGTTCTTGGCTTGTTTTGCTAGTGAATTACAACATGTCACCTTATAAGTGTATGAAGGAGGAGAACATCATGTTCTCATTGATAATTTCTGGTCCTATCCAACCTGGAAACAATGTAGATGTGCACTTAGAACCACTTATAGATGATCTCAACCATTCGTGGGAGAAAGGAGAGTTAACGCATGATGCATTCAGTCAGATTACTTTCACGTTAAGAGCCATGCTTCTCTAGACCATTCAGGATTTTCCAGCATATGGAAATCTTGCAAGCTGTAAAGTAAATGGAAAATGGGTTATCCTGTTTGTGAAAAAACACAGATAGTATGTGGTTGAGTAGTTGCAGGAAGCATGTATATATATCGCATCAAAAAGGCCTACCTTCCACACATGCTTATCGAGGAAAGAAATGGTGGTTTGATGGCAAAGCTGAGCATGAGAGAAAAAGTAGGATTCTGAGTGGTCATAACATAAAGCAAATACTCAGAAATTACAAGAATGATTTTGGAAATGTGAAAGTAACCGGAAAGAAGAGGAAGACAATTGAGTTTGTTGGATCAGACACCAATATCGATGATGAATCCAGTGAATCAGAGGAAGAGGAAGAACGAGTAGATGAGGTGGAGCTATCTAGATGGAAGAAGCGGTCAATCTTTTTCAAGTTGCCTTATTGGGAGGTTTGTTTCTACTAGTATTTTATATCTATATTTTTAGAATTTTTCTATTTTAGCTTTCTTTGACCCTCTTACATGTGTTTGTTTTGTCTAGGATCTCCCAGTTAGACACAATTTAGACATGATTCACGTGGAAAGAAATGTTGCTTCAAGCCTAGTCGCTACATTATTGCATTGTGAGAAATCAAAATAAGGTCCTAAGTCTTGAAAAGATCTGGAACTCCTTGGCATTAGGAAGGATTTACATCCCCAACCATGTGGAAAAATAACATACTTTCCTCCAGCTCCTTGGTCCTTTTCCAGCAAAGAAAAGAAACTACTCTGTAAGCGCCTATTGGACTTCAGAGGTCCCGATGGCTATTGCTCAAATATATCAAGGTGTGTGAAGGTAGATGAATGTAAGATATTAGGACTGGAATCACATGATTATCATATCTTGATGCAACAGCTTCTTCTGGTTGCTATTAGAGGTATCAACTCAGTCTTTGAACTTTGTCTTAGTCATGCATTATATGTCCTGAATTTGATATCCAGTGCTTCTTCTCTACAGGTTTGTTAGCCAAAGGTGTTAGGATAGCTATTGGACGCTTATGTGCATTCATCAATCATGTTTGTTAACGAGTTATTGATAGAGAGACTCTCTGCATGTTTGAGAGGTTTTTTCCTCCACGTTTTTTCGACATAATAGTGCACTTGACAGTTCATCTAGGCAGGGAAGCTCATTTATGTGGACCAGTCCACTTCTGTTGGATGTACCCAGTTGAGAGGTACTACTTATAATTTAGAAGACGTTATCTTTATCAGTCAATAATCATGCTTCCAACTTTAAATGAACTTAGTCTTATGCAGGTACATGAAAGTGCTGAAATACTTTGTAAATAACCCTGCAAGACGAGAGGGTTGTATAGCTGAAGTGTATCTGTCCAAGGAATACATGAGATTTTGCTCTCAGTTCTTGAAAAACACAACAAGTGTTGAGGAGAAACCTGATAGAAATACTGAGTTCGAGAGTAATTCTATCCTGGAGGGTCGTCCAATCTCTGCATCAACTTGTTGTGTTCTTTCTAAGAAGGATAAAAACGTTGTACATCTTGATGTGATTCAGAATATGGCAATCGTGGAACCTTATGTGGAGTAAGTTTTTGAAAGTTTTCTTGTATTTTTTTACAATAATTATTTGTAAGTTTCTAATAATTCGTTTTAATCCATTTGAAGCATGCATCTACAATATCTTCAGGACACTGATTAAAGATGTAGACGTGATGCAACAACATTATGGAGAACCCACACACACAAATTTGTGTCTTGGTTAAAAGAGAAGGTAAGTTATACTTGATTAAGTTTGAATTAATTTTCTGTTTTGGGTTGTAGATATGTTTTGACACTTAATTTTTTTAATATATGCCCATTAGTTTAGATAATCACAAAAAACACTGAAGTGGTTAGCATACGGTCCTTTTGTTAGCACAAGGACTTACACTGGTTATATAGTGAATGGTCTCCGGTTTCACACCAATTCAGTTGACAGGCAAAATCAGAACAAGGTTGTTCTATATGAGGCCACAAAAATGTGTAGATTTAGTACGAAAGATACTTCTCAGATGGTTGATTTAGTTACATACTATGGTAGAGTGGTCAAGATATTACTGATCGACTACAATACATTCTACATTTCTGTATTTCTCTGTCCATGGGCAAACATAGGTAATGGAGTCAAGATAGAAGATGGCTTCACACTTGTCAACCTGAACCAAAGCCAAATGGCATTTGCTAGAGATCCATACATCTTAGCCTCACAAGCAAAGCAAGTGTTTATTCGAGAGTAGATGAGGCATCAAGTTGGTATGTAGTTATGAGAGATCATACAAGAAGATACAGTGAAGAAGACGCTGATGAAAATGCAGACGTTGGTCCATTGCCAGCAATAGTTGCCATGGATGCTGATGACTTGGCTGAAGAATCTAGGAATGACCGGGATGATTGTGAAGGAATTTATGTTTGAAAAGAATATGTGTTTTTTTCGTTATAATGCTTTTGAGTTGATTTGAGTGCTGATGAACTTATGATTCGTAATAATGAAATTATATGCTTTCGAGTTGATTTGGGTATTGTTTGTTTTAGTTTCATTCTTAGTTTATGTTTGTTGTTTGTTATATGGTTTCATTGTTTGTTTTTTTTTTCTGTTAACTGACACTTCACAACTCTCATCTTTGTTGCAGGTGAACTAGGATGGGTAATCGTAGGAACAAGCGTGGAAAAAGACCAGGGGATCCCAAGGAAAAACTAGAAAATAAGGTAGACATGGAAGAAAAAAATGATGTAGACACGGAGGCTCAACCTAAGAACAAACATGGGAAAAAACAGACGAAGAAACATGAGTAAGAGAAGGAACCAGATCAAGATAATAAAGAAGAACCAAATAAAGGTAATGAAGAAGAAGAACTAAACCAGGAAACAAATGAAAAAATGTTTGTAGCTGATGAAAAGGAAAACCAGGAGACAAATTAAGAAATGGCCGTACATGATGATGATCCTATTGATACTGAGAGAGACTAAATGGAGAAGAAATTGGAAGATATGGAGCCAGAAATTAAGGAAGAAGATCCAAACGACGAAAAAAATGAATAAGGTTCAGGCAATGAAGAAGTAGCTGCGGCTGATGATCATGTTGTGTTTGAGACGGACGAAATGAATGAAACCTTTGAAGATGAAGTGCAAACTCAGAGTGAGGCAGTGAATGAAGCACAGCGTACAAGACGTAGAGGACCTACAAAGTTTAAACAGATTGCCAAGAATCCAAATGAACGGGAATATGTTGACTTCACTGATTTAGGAGAACCTTGTGGTCCATGTTTTGTTTTGTTATCATCATACTTGGTTCCCTTAGTACATGAACATGAGCTTGTGGTTACAGAAAATTGGAAAAAAAGTTAGTGAAGATATCAAAACAATTCTTTGGAAATCTATTGAGGTAATTTTCATCAACTTTTACATATACTATATATTTCACTTGTAATTGAATATCTCCAATTCCTATATACTTGACTTGTAATTGTATATCTTCTGGATATAAGCGAGGTTTGACCTAGATGAAGAGTATAAAAAGGCTACTTTGTTTAAGCAAATGAGATGTTTGTGGAGAGCATCCAAATCACGCTTGGTAATCTCTGTCAGGAAAGCTACAACCATTAAAGCTAGGATTTAATATAAGGCCGAAGAATGTTAGTCCAACTGAATGACGTAAATTTGTCAGAGAGAAGACTAGTAACTCATTCAAGGTACTAACCTATCTAACATTGTTTATTATTGTCTTTGTATATGTTGTGGTAATTGTAATCAACAAATGGTATTTCAATTCATATTTAGGTAGTCAGTGATTCATACAAAGAAAGAAGACAAAAGCATATTCCTCATACTTGCGGGCGAAAGGAATGGTGAGATTGAGAGAAGATTTGGTAAAGAGCAGCGAAGAACCATCTCAGGTGTCGAGGCTTAGAGTTTGGGTTAAATCTCTTACTATGATGGATGGTACACCAGTAAATGTGAATGCTGCTGAAAAGATTGTAAGTTATATTCATTTTCAGATTGGTTTTATGAATTGGATTACAGCTTCTTGGTGATTATGACTTTTGATATGTGTTTACATAAAAAGGCCTCAGAGATTGAACTTGTGCGTCGTCAAGATTCAAAGTCAACAAATCCAAAGGAGGATGTGCTAAATCAGATCTTGGGACCTGATA
>CAJHQQ010004995.1:0-21625 GCA_905132885.1 Moricandia moricandioides | reverse complement strand
TGAGTCCTAATCAAGCTTCTTATCTTCGTTATTCATTCTGGTTTTATTAGTATCAAGAAGAAATTGCCAAATCTCCAAACAGGGTAAACTGGTGGAAGAAGTAGATTGCGGATGAGACTAAAAGAATTAGTGAGTCCTAATCAAGCTTCTTACTTCGTTATTCATACTGTCTTGACTTGTATCAAAGTGAGAAGAGATTGATGGAAGAAGTAGATTGCGGATGAGACTAAAAGAATAAGTAGAATAAGTAGACTAAGGAGAGATTCGTGAGACTTAGAGAACCAGAGAATAAGAGACTCAAGAACAAAGGTTTAGAACCCAGAAAAGATTAGGAAGGAGGAGGGGAAACCCCACTCTCTCACTTAATTGTTTACACTCAACATAAGGGGCCTTTTATAGGCAATACAAGAAGCAAACATTAACCTATATCTAAGGGCTGATAAAGCTTGAGAGGATGGACGGTTTGGATGAAGTCAGATGGTCTTTAGACAGGCTGGAGACAGCCTGGGCGTGCCTAGGAAAGCTTGGCCAGGAATCTGCCACCAATGCACATGAACCTTGCCAATGATCTGTCCAGGTTCCTTCCTTCTTCTGGATAAGCATCTTGAGAGCATATTCTTCTAATCCATCTCGACCCAACTGTCTCCTTGCCTCCTTAGCTTCAAACGGTCACAAGAGATTTGAACTGGTTCGGTTTAAATTGATCAAACCGAAGACAATCCCAAAACTGCTCCATCGCTCGACCGTACGGACCGCCCGTCCGTACATCTCAACCCGGATTTTGCACATCGCCCAAACTCTCCCAAAAGTCGAACCAGGAAGTGTTTTGGGTCGACCATGTCCGTACGGTCCGTACAGTCCGTACGGCCGTCCGTACGGTCGACCCTAACTTTGCACATTTCGTCCAATGGCTCCCAAATCTTCCCAAACACTTCCTTCTTGATCATAGGCCCTTCTTCAACCTTGTTCTTGCTCAGCATAAGCTTCTAGACCCTCTTTAGTCCTTGATCAGACTTCTAATGGGTTTTGGCCCTAACTTTGTACATGGCCTTTAGTGGTTCATTTCTCTCTTCAGGTTTAACAGATTCATTCTGGTTTGATTAGAATCAAGAAGAAATTGCCAAATCTCCAAACAGGCTAAACTGGAATCACTTCGGTTAAAAGTGGGATAACTTCTTCATCATAACTCTTATGATATTGATTCAACTTCGGGGTGATGATCCACTGATTATGAGTCCACATCAAGATTCTTACATCGTTATTCATTCTGTTTTGATTAGAATCAAGAAGAAATTGCAAAATCTCCAAACAGGGTAAACTGGAATCACTTCGGTTAAAAGTGGGATAACTTCTTCATCATAACTCCTATGATCTTGATTCTACTTCAAGATGATTCTACACTGATTAATGAGTCCAAATCAAGCTTCTTACATCGTGATTCATTCTGGTTTTATTAGTATCAAGAAGAAATTGCCAAATCTCCAAACAGGGTAAACTGGAATCACTTAGGTTAAAAGTGGGATAACTTCTTCATCATAACTCCTATGATATTGATTCTACTTCAGGGTGATTCTACACTGATTAATGAGTCCAAATCAAGCTTCTTACATCGTGATTCATTCTGGTTTAATTAGTAACAAGAAAAAATTGTCAAATCTCCAAATAGGGTAAACTGGAATCACTTCTGTTAAAAGTGGGATAACTTCTTCATCATAACTCCTATGATCTTGATTCAACTTCAAGGTGATTCTACACTGATTTATGATTCCAAATCAAGCTTCTTACATCGTGATTCATTCTGGTTTTATTAGTATCAAGAAGAAATTGCCAAATCTCCAAACAGGGTAAACTGGAATCACTTAGGTTAAAAGTGGGATAACTTCTTCATCATAACTCCTATGATATTGATTCTACTTCAGGGTGATTCTACACTGACTGATGAGTCCAAATCAAGCTTCTTACATCGTGATTCATTCTGGTTTAATTAGTAACAAGAAAAAATTGCCAAATCTCCAAATAGGGTAAACTGGAATCACTTCTGTTAAAAGTGGGATAACTTCTTCATCATAACTCCTATGATCTTGATTCAACTTCAAGGTGATTCTACACTGATTTATGAGTCCAAATCAAGCTTCTTACATCGTGATTCATTCTGGTTTTATTAGTATCAAGAAGAAATTGCCAAATCTCAAAACATGGTAAACTGGAATCACTTCGGTTAAAAGTGGGATAATTTCTTCATCATAACTTCTATGATCTTGATTCTGCTTCAGGGTGATTCTAAACTGATTAATGAGTCCAAATCAAGCTTCTTACATTGTTATTCATTCTGGTTTGATTAGAATCAATAAGAAATTGCCAAATCTCCAAACAGGGTAAACTGGAATCACTTCGGTTAAAAGTGGGATAACTTCTTCATCATAACTCCTATGATCTTGATTCTACTTCAGGGTGATTCTACACTGATTAATGAGTCCAAATCAAGCTTCTTACATTGTGATTCATTCTGGTTTTATTAGTATCAAGAAGAAACTGCCAAATCTACAAACAGGGTAAACTGGAATCACTTCGGTTAAAAGTGAGATAACTTCTTCATCATAACTCCTATGATCTTGATTCTAGTTCAGGGTGATACTACACTGATTAATGAGTCCAAATCAAGCTTTTTACATCGTGATTCATTCTGGTTTTATTAGTATCAAGAAGAAATTGCCAAATCTCCAAACAGGGTAAACTGGAATCACTTCGGTTAAAAGTGGGATAATTACTTCATCATAACTCCTATGATCTTGATTCAACTTCGGGGTGATGATCCACTGATATATGAGTCCAAATAAAGATTCTTACACCGTTATTCATTCTGGTTTGATTAGAATCAAGAAGAAATTGCCAAATCTCCAAAAAGGGTAAATTGGAATCACTTCGGTTAAAAGTGGGATAAGTTCTTCATCATAACTCCTATGATCTTGATTCAACTTCAAGGTGATTATACACTGATTAATGATTCCAAATCAAGCTTCTTACATCATGATTCATTCTTGTTTTATTAGTATCAAGAAGAAATTGAAAAATCTCGAAACAGGGTAAACTGGAATCACTTCGGTTAATAATGGGATAACTTCTTCATCATGACTCCTATGATCTTGATTCTATTTCAGGATGACTCTGCACTGATTTATGAGTCTGAATCAAGATTCTTACATCGTGATTCATTCTGGTTTTATTAGTATCAAGAAGAAATTGCGAAATATCCAAACAGGATAAATTGGAATCACTTCGGTTAAAAATGGGATAACTTCTTCATCATGACTCCTATGATCTTGATTCTACTTCAGGATGACTCTGCACGGATTTATGAGTCCAAACCAAGCTTCTTACATCTTGATTCATTCTGTTTTGATTAGAATCAATAAGAAATTGCCAAATCTCCAAACAGGTTAAACTGGAATCACTTCGGTTAAAAGTGGGATAACTTCTTCATCATAATTCCTATGATATTGATTCAATTTTGGGGTGATGATCCACTGATTTATGAGTCCACATCAAGATTCTTACATCGTTATTCATTCTGTTTTGATTAGAATCAAGAACAAATATCCAAATTTCCAAACAGGGTAAACTGGAATCACTTCGGTTAAAAGTTGGATAACTTCTTCATCATAACTCCTATGATATTGATTCAACTTCAGGGTGATTATCCAACTGATTTATTGAGTCCAAATCAAGCTTCTTACATCGTTGATTCATTCTGTTTTATTAGTATCAAGAAGAAATTGCAAATCTCCAAACAGGGTTAAACTGGAATCACTTCGGTTAAAAGTGGATAACTTCTTCATCATAACTCCTATGATATTGATTCAACTTCAGGGTGATGGATCCACTTGATTTTATGAGGTCCACATCAAAGTTTCTTACATCGTTATTCATTCTGCGTTTATTAGTAATCAAGAAGAAATTGCCAAATCTCCAAAAAAGGAAACTGGGAATCACTTCGGTTAAAAGTGGGATAACTTCTTCATCATAACTCCTATGATATTGATTCAACTTCAGGTGATTATCCACTGATTTATGAGTCCAAATCAAGCTTCTACATCGTGATTCATTCTGGTTTTATTTGGTATCAAGAAGAAATTGCCAATCTCCAAAAATGGGTTAAACTGGAATCACCTTCGGTTATAAAGTGGGATAAGTTTCTCCATCATAACCTCCTATGATATTGATTCAAATATATGGGTGATTATCCAATGAATTTATGAGTCAAATCAGGCTTCTTACATTTGTGATGTCATTTGGTTTTATAGTAGAAGAAGAAATTGCCACAATCTCCACTAAAAGGGTTAGAGTGGAATCAAATTCGCCGTTAAAAAGTGGGATCAACTCTTCATCATAACTCGCGTATGGATATGGATTTCAACTTCAGGGTGATAATCCCACTGATTTATGAGTCCAAATCAAGCTTCTTACATCGTGATTAATTCTGGTTTATTAGTATCAAGAATAAATTGCCAAATCTCCAAACAGGGCAAACTGAAATCAGTTTGGTTAAAAGTGGGATAACTTCTTCATCATAAGTCCAATGATATTGATTCAACTTCAGGATGATTCTAAACTGATTTATGAGTCCAAATCAAGATTCTTACATCTTGATTCATTCTGGTTTGATTAGAATCAAGAAGAAAGTTCCAAATCTCCAAACAGCGTAAACTGAAATCACTTCGGTTAAAAGTGAACATCTTCATCATAACTCCTATGATCTTGATTCAATTTCAGGGTGATTATCCACTGATTTATGAGTCCAAATCAAGATTCTTACATCGTGATTCATTCTGGTTTTATTTGTATCAAAAAGAAATTGCCAAATCTCCAAACAGGGTTAACTAGGATCACTTCGGTTAAAAGTGGGATAACTTCTTCATCATAATTCCAATGATATTGATTCAACTTCAGGATGATTCTACACTGATTTATGAGTCCAAATCAAGATTCTTACATCTTTATTCATTCTGGTTTGATTAGAATCAAGAAGAAATTGCCAAATCTCCAAACATCGTAAACTAAAATCATTTCGGTTAAAAGTGGAATAACATCTTCATCATAACTCCTATGATAATGATTCAACTTCATGGTGATTATCCACTGATTTATGATTCCAAATAAAGCTTCTTACATCTTGATTCATTCTGGTTTGATTAAAATCAAGAAGAAATTGCTAAATCTCAAACAGGGTAAACTAGAATCACTTCGGTTAAAAGTGGGATAACTTCTTCATCATAACTCCTATGATCTTGATTCAACTTCAGGGTGATTATCCACTGATTTATTAGTACAAATAAAGCTTCTTACATCTTGATTCATTCTGGTTTGATTTGAATCAAGAAGAAATTGCCAAATTTCCAAACAGCGTAAACTAGAGTCACTTCAGTTAAAAGTGGGATAACTTCTTCATCATAACTCCTATGATCTTGATTCAACTTCAGGGTGATTCTAAACTGATTTATGAATCCAAATCAAGATTCTTACATCTTGATTCATTCTGGTTTTATTTGTATCAAGAAGAAATTGCCAAATCTCCAAACAGGGTAAACTGGAATCACTTCGGTTAAAACTGGGATAACTTCTTCATCATAACTCCAATGATATTGGTTCAACTCCAGGGTTATTATACACTGATTAATGAGTCCAAATCAAGCTTCTTACATCATGATTCATTCTGGTTTTATTTGTATCAAGAAAAAATAGCAAAATCTCCAAACAGTGTTAACTGGGATAACTTCGGTTAAAAGTGGGATAACTTCTTCATCATAAGTCCAATGATATTGATTCAACTTCAGGATGATTCTACACTGATTTATGAGTCCAAATCAAGATTCTTACATCTTGATTCATTCTGGTTTGATTAGAATCAAGAAGAAATTGCCAAATCTCCAAACAGGGTAAACTGGAGTCACTTCGGTTAAAAGTGGGTTAACTCTTCATCATAACTCCTATGATCTTGATTCAACTTCGGGGTGATTCTACACTGATTAATGAGTCTAAATCAAGCTTCTTACATAGTGATTCTTTCTGGTTTTATTAGTAACAAGAATAAATTGCCAAATCTCCAAATATGGCAAACTGAAATTAGTTCGGTTAAAAGTGGGATAAATTCTTCATCATAAGTCCAATGATATTGATTCAACTTCAGGATGATTCTAAATTGATTTATGAGTCCAAATCAAGATTCATAAATCTTGATTCATTCTGGTTTGATTAGAATCAAGAAGAAATTGTCAAATCTCCAAACAGGTATACTGGAATCACTTCGGTTAAAAGTGGGATAACTTCTTCATCATAACTCCTATGATCTTGATTCAATTTCAGGGTGATTCTATACTGATTTGGCAATTTCTTACATAGTGATTCTTTCTGGTTTTATTAGTATCAAGAAGAAATTGCCAAATCTCCAAATAGGGCAAACTGAAATCAGTTCGGTTAAAAGTGGGATAACTTCTTCATCATGAGTCCAATGATATTGATTCAACTTCAGGATGATTCTAAACTGATTAATGAGTCCAAATCAAGATTCTTACATCTTGATTCATTCTGGTTTGATTAGAATCAAGAAGAAATTACCAAATCTCCAAACAGCGTAAACTGGAATCACTTCGGTTAAAAGTGGAATAACATCTTCATCATAACTCCTATGATCTTGATTCAATTTCAGGGTGATTATCCACTGATTTATGAGTCCAAATCAAGATTCTTACATCGTGATTCATTCTGGTTTGATTTGAATCAAGAAGAAATTGCCAAATCTCCAAACATGGTAAACTGGAATCACTTCGGTTAAAAGTGGAATAACATCTTCATCATAACTCCTATGATAATGATTCAACTTCAGGGTTATTCTAAACTTACTTATGAGTCCAAATCAATATTTTTACATGGTGATTCATTCTGGTTTTATTTGTATCAAGAAGAAATTGCCAAATCTCCAAACTGGGTAAACTGGAATCACATCGGTTAAAAGTGGGATAACTTCTTCATCATAACTCCAATGATATTGATTCAACTCCAGGGTGATTATACACTTATTAATGAGTCCAAATCAAGATTCTTACATCGTGATTCATTCTGGTTTTACTAGTATCAAGAATAAATTGCCAAATCTCTAAACAGGGTTAACTGGGATCACTTCGGTTAAAAGTGGGATAACTTCGTCATCATAAGTCCAATGATATTGATTCAACTTCAGACATCTTGATTCATTCTGGTTTGATTAGAACCAAGAAGAAATGACCAAATCTCCAAACAGGGTAAACTGGAATCACTTCGGTTAAAAGTGGGATAACTTCTTCATCATAACTCCAATGATATTGATTCAACTTCAGGATGATTCTCCACTGATTTATGAGTCCAAATAGAGCTTCTTATATCTTGATTCATTATGGTTTGACTAGAACCAAGATGAAAATGCCAAATCTCCAAACAGGGTAAACTGGAATCACTTCGGTTAAAAGTGGGATAACTTCTTCATCATAACTCCTATGATCTTGCTTCAACTTCAGGGTGGTTCCACACTGATTTATGATTTCAAATCAAGCTTCTTACATCGTGATTCATTCTGGTTTTATTATTATCAATAAGAAATTGCCAAATCTCCAAATAGGGCAAACTGGAATCACTTCGGTTAAAAGTGGGATAACTTCTTCATCATAACTCCAATGATATTGATTCAACTTCAGGATGATTCTACACTTATTTATGAGTCCAAATCAAGCTTCTTACGTCTTGATTCATTCTGGTTTGATTAGAATCAAAAAGAAATAGCCAAATCTCCAAACAGGTATACTGGAATCACTTCGGTTAAAAGTGGGATAACTTCTTCATCGTAACTCCTATGTTCTTGATTCAACTTCAGGGTAATTCTACACTGATTAATGAGTCTAAATCAAGCTTCTTACATAGTGATTCTTTTTGGTTTTATTAGTATCAAGAATAAATTGCCAAATCTCCAAACAGGGCTAACTGAAATCAGTTCGGTTAAAAGTGGGATAACTTCTTCATCATAAGTCCAATGATATTGATTCAACTTCAGGATGATTATACACTGATTTATGAGTCCAAATAAAGATTCTTACATCTTTATTCATTATTGTATGATTAGAATCAAGAAGAAATTGCTAAATCTCCAAACATCGTAAATTGGAATCACTTTGGTTAAAAGTGGGATAACTTCTTCATCATAACTCCTATGTTCTTGATTCAACTTCAGGGTGATTCTACACTGATTAATGAGTCCAAATCAAGCTTCTTACATAGTGATTCTTTCTGGTTTTATAAGTATCAAGAATAAATTGCCAAATCTCCAAACAGGGCTAACTGAAATCAGTTCGGTTAAAAGTGGGATAACTTCTTCATCATAAGTCCAATGATATTGATTCAACTTCAGGATGATTATACACTGATTTATGAGTCCAAATAAAGATTCTTACATCTTTATTCATTCTTTTTTGATTAGAATCAAGAAGAAATTGCCAAATCTCCAAACATCGTAAACTAGAATCACTTCGGTTAAAAGTGGAATAACATCTTCATCAAAACTGTTATGATAATGATTCAACTTCAGGGTGATTATCCACTGATTTATGAGTCAAAATAAAGCTTCTTACATCTTGATTCATTCTGGTTTGATTAGAATCAAGAAGAAATTGCTAAATCTCAAACAGGGTAAACTGGAATTACTTCGGTTAAAAGTGCGATAACTTCTTAATCATAACTCCTATGATCTTGATTCAACTTCAGGGAGATTATCCACTGATTTATTAGTCCAAATAAAGCTTCTTAAATCTTGATTCATTCTGGTTTGATTTGAATCAAGAAGAAATTGTCAAATCTCCAAACAAGGTAAAGTGGAATCACTTCGGTTAAAAGTGGAATAACTTCTTCATCATAACTCCTATGATCTTGATTCAACTTCAGGGTGATTCTAAACTGATTTATGAATCCAAATCAAGATTCTTACATCGTGATTCATTCTGCTTTTATTTTTATCAAGAAGAAATTGTCAAATCTCCAAACAGGGTAAACTGGAATCACTTCGGTTAAAAGTGGGATAACTTCTTCATCATAACTCCAATGATATTTATTCAACTCCAGGGTGAGTCTACACTGATTAATGAGTCCAAATCAAGCTTCTTACATCGTGATTCATTCTGGTTTTATTAGTATCAAGAAGAAATTGCCAAATCTCCAAATAGGGCAAACTGGAATCACTTCGGTTAAAAGTGGGATAACTTCTTCATCATAACTCCAATGATATTGATTCAACATCAGGATGATTCTACACTGATTTATGAGTCCAAATCAAGCTTTTAACGTCTTGATTCATTCTGGTTTGATTAGAATCAAGAAGAAATCGCCAAATCTCCAAAAAGGTATACTAGAATCACTTTGGTTAAAAGTGGGATAACTTCTTCATCATAACTCCTATGATCTTGATTCAACTTCAGGGTGATTCTACACTGATTAATGAGTCCAAATCAAGCTTCTTACATCGTGATTCTTTCTGGTTTTATTAGTATCAAGAATAAATTGCCAAATCTCTAAACAGGGCAAACTGAAATCAGTTCGGTTAAAAGTGGGATAACTTCTTCATCATAAGTCCAATAATATTGATTGGTACGGCCTTGGAATGGCTGTCTCTCCCTGGATCACTTGAAGGGGGCGTGGGTGGATGATAGATGATGATGATGGACTTTACCTTTGATCTATGGACTGCTCAAAGGTTGTTTTGCTGCTCCTGAGACACAGGATAACCCTGCTTAGTGTCTAGGATGGATCACAGAAGATCACTCTTCCTTAGTAATATAAAACACGTCCACCTAAGTGAACGAAGAGACAAAGTCTCCACAGAGACGATGGGTTGAGCCAAAGCTTAAGTTTATTGAATAATGGTTCATCGTTTACATGGAGGCTCGTGGTTACATAAATAAGAAAGAAGAAAACAAAATCCTAAGCTAAAAAAAAACCTAAACCAAAACTAAGTCGGTTTAGTGAAAACCATATCCTAATTCTATTGCTAATTGGTTTAAGATAACCAAACTTCATCCTAATTGGTTTACACTTAATAAAATCATAAATAAACTGAAAATAAACCATATTAGGCGTGCCTAATCTTCTTGGGCCAGTCATAATCAAAACTGGCTTGTCTTTCCACTTTTTGGGCCAATAAAGGCCATTTTCGAACAACTCCTGCTTGGGCTCGATCCATCTTGTTCCTGGTCCGACCAAGTGCCTCATTAAGATCATTTTTATGATTAAAATGCTCCTGATAATCAAATTGCACCTCTGGTTCTTCATCTTCCATTTCCAACTTATTTATCGGCCATGTCGGTTTAACTAGTCCATTTCTCGATCATACCAGATCACCCATTTCATTTCCTCTCCAACCAGCTTCCTTTTACCCATTTCCTGGTCAATTAGATTGCATATTAGTGTTTCATGCTGGTTCATAGTCATTCCTTTCTCTATAAAGGCCTCATCAAGATCCATGGCCTTCTCTCGGTCCAATACCTCATGAATAAGGCCAATAAGCTCTCCAATAAGCCCATTAGGTCGACCTGTGACCCATTTCCTTTATGATACATGGATTGGATTCCAAAACTTGAGTTTTATGTTGATCCAGGTCGCACCATTGATTCAACTTCAGGATGATTCTACACTGATTTATGAGTCCAAATCAAGATTCTTACATCTTGATTCATTCTGGTTTGATTAGAATCAAGAAGAAATTTCCAAATCTCCAAACAGCGTAAAGTGGAATCACTTCGGTTAAAAGTGGGATAACTTCTTCATCATAAGTCCAATGATATTGATTTAACTTCAGGGTTATTCTCCACTGATTTCTGAGTACAAAGTAATCTTCTTACATCTTGATTCACTCTGGTTTTATTTGTATCAAGAAGAAATTGCCAAATCTCCAAACAAGGTAAACTGGAATCACTTCGGTTAAAAGTGGGATAACTTCTTCATCATAACTCCAATGATATTGATTCAACTCCAGGGGTATTCTACACTGATTAATGAGTCCAAATCCAGCTTCTTACATCGTGATTCATTCTCGTTTTATTAGTATCAAGAAGAAATTGCCAAATCTCCAAATAGGGCAAACTGGAATCACTTTGGTTAACTTCTTCATCATAACTCCAATGATATTGATTCAACTTCAGGATGATTATATTCTGATTTATGAGTCCAAATCAAGCTTCTTACATCTTGATTCATTCTGGTTTGATTAGAATCAAGAAGAAATTGCCAAATCTCCAAACAGGGTAAACTGGAATCACTTCGGTTAAAAGTGGGATAACTTCTTTATCATAAGTCCAATGATATTGATTTAACTTCACGGTTATTCTACTCTGATTTCTGGGTCCAAATAAAGCTTCTTACATCTTGATTCATTCTGGTTTGATTAGAATCAATAAGAAATCGCCAAATCTCCAGACAGGGTAAACTGGAATCACTTCGGTTAAAAGTGGGATAACTTCTTCATCATAACTCCAATGATATTGATTCAACTTCAGGATGATTCTCCACTGATGTATGATTCCAAATAGATCTTCTTATATCTTGATTCATTCTGGTTTGATTAGAACCAAGAAGAAATGACCAAATCTCCAAACAGGGTAAACTGGAATCACTTCGGTTAAAAGTGGGATAACTTCTTCATCATAACTCCAATGATATTGATTCAACTTCAGGATGATTCTCCACTGATTTATGAGTCCAAATAGAGCTTCTTATATCTTGATTCATTATGGTTTGACTAGAACCAAGATGAAATTGCCAAATCTCCAAACAGGGTAAACTGGAATCACTTCGGTTAAAAGTGAGATAACTTCTTCATCATAACTCCTATGATCTTGATTCAACTTCACGGTGATTCTAAACTGATTTATGAGTCCAAATCAAGATTCTTACATCCTTATTCATTCTGGCTTTATTTTTTTTAAGAAGAAATTGCCAAATCTCCAAACAGGGTAAACTGGAATCACTTCGGTTAAAAGTGGGATAACTTCTTCATCATAACTCCAATGATACTGATTCAACTCCAGGGTGATTCTACACTGATTAATAAGTCCAAATCAAGCTTCTTACATCGTGATTAATTCTGGTTTTATTAGTATCAAGACTAAATTGCCAAATCTCCAAACAGGGTAAACTGGAATCACTTCGGTTAAAAGTGAGATAACTTCTTCAACATAACTCCTATGATATTGATTCAACTTCAGGGTGATTCTAAACTGATAGTCCAAATCAATATTCTTACATCCTGATTCATTCTGGTTTTATTTGTATTAAGAAGAAATTGCCAAATCTTTAAACAGGGTAAACTGGAATCACTTCGGTTAAAAGGGGGATAACTTCTTCATCGAAACTCCAATGATATTGATTCAAATCCAGGGTGATTCTAAACTGATTTATGAGTCCAAATAAAGCTTCTTACATCTTGATTCATTCTTGTTTTGATTAGAATCAAGAAGAAATTGCCAAATCTCCAAACAGGGTAAACTAGAGTCACTTTGTTAAAACTGGGATAACTTCTTCATCATAACTCTTATGATCTTGATTCAACTTCAGGGTGATTCTAAAGTGATTTATGAATCCAAATCAAGCTTCTTACATCTTTGATTCATTCTGGTTTTTTTGTATCAAGAAGAAATTGCCAAATCTCCAAACAGGGTAAACTGGAATCACTTTGGTTAAAAGTTGGATAACTTCTTCATCATAACTCCAATGATATTGATTCAACTCCAGGGTGATTCTACACTGATTAATGAGTCCAAATCAAGCTTCTTACATTGTTATTCATTCTGTTTTTATTAGTATCAAGAAGAAATTGCCAAATCTCCAAACATGGTAAACTGGAATCACTTCGGTTAAAAGTGGGATAACTTCTTCATCATAACTCCAATGATATTGATTCAACTTGTAGCATCCCCAAATCTGGATAAGGCCTTCGGGCACGGCCATGGTGCGGGGGAACGCACTGGTCAGGTCATGTGACCTAAAGACAAGCGTACCATGGCTGGAAGGGATGGTTAAGTGCATCAATATGCTGAGACTTGACCAGAATTGGATGGAGACAAGTAAATAAGGACCGGATGAGTGCTAAGGCAGTTGTTGAGTAAAGGGAAGTAGCTAAATCAGCTAGGGCAATCTCAGGGTAAGTTTACACTAAGCTTAAGTCAGCTCCCACAGGTGGATCACCAGCTTAACCAGCTAGGACAAGCTTGGAGCAGCTCCCACTAGCTAGGGCCAGCTCCAGCAGCTAGATCATTAGCTCCATCACCTGGTACGAGCTCAGGGTAGCTCACACTAGCTTAGGTCAGCTCCAGCAGCTGGACCACTAGCTCACTCAGCTGGGGTAGCTGGCTTTCAGCTCAACTCAGCTGGGTGGAGTGTTATGGTCCGGGCCAGTGTGGTCGGGTCATGGGCGGTTGTGGTCCGGTTGGTTGTGGGTCGATCACAAAGGGTCCATGGGTCAAGGGATGATCTTGTTGGGTACTTGGGCAAGCAGGCCAGACATCAGGATATGGGTGTGGGCTTATGTTTCGTCCAGCCCAAAAGGAAGAAGGGGCAGTTCCAGGCGGTTGGAGGCAGTTTGGCCGAATGGGTGTAAACTGCCCAATCGGTTGTGCCTGTTCGCCCAGGCAGTTGGCCGACCCCTTTTCCTATAAAAACACAGCCATGGGGACGAAAACACACACAATTTCCCTAAGGAAAGCTCTGCCCAAATCGTGACAGAGAGAAAGAAAGATAGAGAGAGAGAGAGAGATCAAAAGGGTTAGCCGTGTGGGTTGTTAGTGAATTCCGACCAGAAGTGTGTCTGTGTGGCTTGAAGATCGGTTGATAATGGTTATCAGAGGAAAGGATAAGGACGTGGAGAAAGGCTTGAGCAATCCTGAGCGTACGCCCAAGGTGAGTGGGATGGACTGAACCATCCTACCATGGCCGCGGTGGAATCCGTGTAGGCTGTCGTCCGATTGGTTGGACTAGACCCATCTCTTCTCTTCCCTTTCTGATCTACTAGTGTTCTTCTATGTTCTGAATGTGTTGGATGATTCCGACACAGAAAGGCCGAGCCATGGCCTTGGTTGTTCAGTGAAACTCTCCATGGCCTTGGTTGGGCAGGTATGTCCGGATCTCATAGTTCCGGATTGAATTGATGGGATCTGACTATGGATTCCTCTTAGTGGGGATTTATTATGAATTATCATGTATTTATATTGGGTTTATCAAACCAAATCGATGGTGGTCAGTTATGGCCGGTTTGGTGGAAATTGGCCGATTTCTATGGGAAGGAGGCCGGTTCTCACCAATCTGATCGTGGATTCTTCTTAGTTGGGATTTTAGGGGATTATCATGAGTCTTAATAATACTTTTAAGTATTTTCAAAAAGGGTCAGAAATGGACCCAACCATTGGCGGATCCGGTACTGTCGGGACAATGGACTGGGCTGGATCGGATCAGACTGGCCATGAGTTGATTCTGGTATTAGGATAGTCATAGTTGAGTATCCTGGTGTAACCGTGGGCTTAATGTACTGATTGGGATAGTATAGTATTGTATTGTAATATGAACTTATGGTAGCCTAATGTGCAAACTGAATGATATGACTACATTGTATGGATCACATGTTTGTTATTAATAAAGATACAATTTCTCTTATTGTCTAGACTTAGGGTTGGAATGGATGAACCTCACTTGATCGAAAATGACTTAGTAAATTATGGAACATTAAAAGAGAACAAACACCCTATGATCTAGCTAAGTAAGGCCGCGGGTCCAAGTTGGGCTTAACAGCCAGGAACGGGTCTTACAAGTTGGTATCAGAGCGGAGTTGATTCTAGGATTGGTTTGGGGTTGGGTTAGTCACCACACATCCGGCTGGGTCCCATGGTAAGGTCTGGTTGTTTGTTTAGTCTTAGGAATTGTTTGTGGATATTTGTTAAGTCTAGTGGACTAACTCGATTTGCTTACTTGTTTTGAATCCCAAGGGTGGAAAGAACAAGTCTAAGTCTAGGAAGGGAAAGGAGGCTACTGGAGCATCCGGTCAAGTGGGTGCAGATGATGTGAATCTGGCCGCAACATTGCCAATCCAAACGGATTTGGGTAATGTTGGGATCGGATTGTCTACTGATCAGCCCAACCCGACTGAGGTTCATGTGGAGGGAGCTGATGGGGTTGTTGGTTCTGGACAGCAACAACATGAGGAGCATGAGGGTGAGGGTGAATCCTCACATGCTGGACGCCTGGATGACCAGAATGTGGCTACGGATGGTAGGACAGCTGGTCGAGTGAATCAGGCTGTGGAACCAACCATGCATGAGGTTTTGGAGGTCATGAAGGCTATGGGTGCTCAGATGCTGGCTTTGACTCAGGCGATTACACCTTTGGGTCAGGCCATACCGATCCAGACAGCTATTCCCATTGGGAACCCTCAGATTGGTCGTACCACAGCAGCTCAGGCAGCCGAAGGAGTGGCTCCGGTGCAAGTGGAACATGTGGCTGAAGTGATTGAGATTGATCCCCCAGCCAGGGCAGCTTGGAAAGTTGATTACTTGAAAGTGCTGGAGCACATCTCCAAGTTGGGTACCAAACACTTTGCTGGAAGTGTTGACCCTATGGAGGCTGATGAGTGGAGAACCAGGCTGGTTCGAAACTTCAAGTCCACACGATGTCCTGAGGAGTACCAGAAGGACATTGCAGTGCACTTCCTGGAGGGAGATGCACATAACTGGTGGTTGGCTCTAGATAAGCGTACAAATGGTGCCCTTGTGCGTTTTTCTGATTTTGAGGTTAAGTTCAACCACAAGTACTTTCCAGCTGAGGCTTGGGATCGTTTGGAGGCCAAGTTCTTGGACTTGGTCTAGGGACGCAGGTCAGTACGAGAGTATGAGGAGGAGTTTAATCGACTCAGGCGCTATGTGGGTAAGGAGTTGGAGGATGAGGCAGTTCAGGTGAGACGGTTCATCAGAGGCCTTAGGGCTGAACTTAGGACCTACTGCTCAGTCCGCACCTTCCCAACAGTGTCCGAGCTGGTTGAAAGGATGGCCTTGCTGGAGGTCAACCTTGCAGATGAACATAAACAGAAGGTTAAGAGTGTGGTGGTGTCAACTAGTCACGATGGTGACCGGAAAAGGAAGAGGGACCAGGTTGAGGAGGGTAAAACCTCAAGTGGTAGGCATGTGTGCCCTAAGTGTGGCCGTCATCATGGAGGGGAATGCTGGAGAGCAATGGGAGCTTGTCTCCGTTGTGGTAAGATGGACCACTCAGCCCGTGACTGTCCCAGGCAGGAGCAAGGGGCTGGTGGGAATACCAGGACTTGCCACTATTGTGGAAAGAGGGGACACCTCCGAAAGGATTGTCCTAAGCTGGCAGCCGGGGCAAACAAGAACCGTGGAGAGGCCAGTAAGCCGGACCAGAACCGCGGGCAGCCATCAGCACCGCGTGTGTATGAGCTGTCCAAGGATGAGGACAAGGCTGGACCATTCCTAGCAATCACTGGTAATGTGTCTGATCCTACTCTTTTCAATTCAGTAGGATTGCATGGTATGGAACCTAGGATGGTTAGATACTTAGTTTGGGTCATATGTAGGGACCCTAAGTATTGGTGGTGTGGAAACACATGTACTTTTCGATACTGGAGCTACACATAGTTTTGTGAGTCCGGGGATGCTCGGAAAGGGATTGTTCCAGTTGGGAACGGGGGATTGTCCTGGGGTAGTGAATGCGGCTGGTGGCCAAGTAATGCGTTCACTAGGGGTGATTCAGGACGTCCCAGTGATGATCCAGGACAGGGTCATGCCTGTGGATCTTGTGGTAGTCCACCTAAAGAATCACGAGGTGATCTTAGGTATGGATTGGCTTGGAAAGAATCGGGCCACTCTTGACTGTCACCGGGGGCGTGTGCTTTTTGAGAGTGGGTGTGGGACTCCGATCAAGTTCCAAGGTATACGTCCAACCTCTGGATGCTTGGTGGTGTCAGCTATCCAGTGTGAAGGGATACTGAGGAAGGGTTGTGAAGCTTATCTGGCCACAATCGCCACTAAGGAGGTTGTAGGGGGTGGTGACCCGGAGGGAATACCGCTGGTTGGTGAGTTCCAGGATGTGTTTAGGGCGCTGCAGGGCATCCCCCTTGACAGGTCGGACCCTTTCATAATAGAATTCGAACCAGGGACGGCCCCATTATCCAAAAGTCCCTATAGAATGGCTCCTGCCGAAATGGCCGAGCTTAAGAAACAACTTGAGGAATTGCTGGATAAGGGTTTCATACGACCAAGTGTGTCACCCTGGGGAGCACCAGTCCTCTTTGTGAAAAAGAAGGATGGTAGTTTCAGATTGTGTATTGACTATCGAGGGTTGAACCGGGTGACTGTGAAGAATAAGTACCCATTGCCTCGGATAGATGAGTTGTTAGATCAACTCAAGGGTGCAAAGTGGTTTTCCAAAATAGATTTGGCTTCAGGGTATCATCAGATTCCCATTGAACCAAATGATGTAAGGAAAACAGCTTTTCGGACCAGGTATGGCCACTATGAGTTTGTGGTCATGCCATTTGGACTAACCAATGCACCAGCAGCTTTCATGAAGATGATGAACAGCATTTTCAGGGATTTCTTAGATGAGTTTGTGATCATCTTTATTGATGATATCTTGGTCTACTCCAAGACCAAGGAGGATCATGAGAAACATCTGAGAGCAGTGTTGGGACGATTGAGGGAACAACAACTCTTTGCCAAATTGAGCAAGTGCAGTTTTTGGCAAAGGAGTGTTGGGTTCCTGGGTCACATTGTATCCGACCAAGGTGTGTCCGTTGATCCAGAAAAGATCAAGGCCATCCAGGAATGGCCTAGACCAAAGAGTGCTACGGAGGTTAGGAGTTTCTTGGGTTTGGCCGGGTACTACAGAAAGTTTGTCAAGGGGTTTGCAAGTTTGGCTCAACCTATGACACAACTAACTGGAAAAGATGTGAAGTTCATATGGACTGAGAAGTGTGAGACATGTTTTTCAGCACTTAAGGACATGCTGACCAGTGCACCCGTACTGGTGTTGCCAGAGGCAGACCAACCATATGTGGTATACACAGATGCATCCATCACTGGATTGGGATGTGTACTGACCCAACATGGCAAGGTCATTGCTTATGCCTCTAGACAACTAAGGAAGCATGAGGGAAACTACCCAACCCACGACCTAGAGATGGCCGCAGTGGTATTTGCCCTCAAAATATGGCGATCATACTTGTATGGTGCCAAGGTTCAGATCTTAACCGACCACAAGAGCCTCAAGTATATATTCACTCAACCCGAGTTGAATTTGAGACAGAGGAGATGGATGGAATTTGTGGCCGATTATGATCTTGAGATTGCTTACCACCCAGGTAAAGCAAACTTGGTGGCTGATGCCTTGAGCCGGAGAAGGGCCGAGGTATCAGCTGAAAGGGAGGCAGATGTGCTGGAAGGAATGGTCCGGACATTGCATCTGAACACATTGGTCAGCGAGGACGAGCCATTGGGTTTAGAAGCGGTGAACCAGGCTGATCTTCTTACCAGGATTAGACAAGCACAGAGCTTGGATGAGAACCTACAAATGGTTGCTCGTAATGAGCTAACTGAGTATCAGATCACCTCAGATGGCACCATTTTAGTGCATGGTCGAGTCAGTGTACCCAATGATAGGAATCTTAAGGAGGAAATTATGAGGCAATCTCATAAGTCTAAGTTCTCAGTACATCCTGGTGCCACCAAAATGTACCAAGATATCAAGAGATACTATCATTGGATCCGGATGAAGGTGGACATAGCAGAGTGGGTCTCTAAGTGCTCTACCTGTCAGTTGGTTAAGGCAGAGCATCAAGTCCCTAGTGGCTTACTCCAGAGTCTACCTGTTCCAGAATGGAAGTGGGATCATATTACAATGGATTTTGTAACGGGTTTCCCTACCACTAGGAAGAAGAATGATGCGGTCTGGGTGATTGTGGACCGACTGACTAAATCTGCTCACTTCCTAGCCGTAAAGAAAGGAGATGGAGTTGACCAGATTGTGCACACGTACATGAATGAGATTGTACGGCTGCATGGGGTTCCATCTAGTATTGTGTCGGACAGAGATCCGAGGTTCACCTCTAGGTTCTGGAGAGCCTTCCAAAAGGCCTTAGGAACTAGAGTGAACATGAGTACTGCGTACCACCCACAAACGGATGGGCAATCTGAACGCACCATCAGGACATTGGAGGATATGCTGAGAGCATGTGTTTTAGATTGGGGTGATTCATGGGAGAAGCATTTGCCTCTGGTGGAGTTTGCTTACAACAACAGCTTCCACCGGAGCATAGGGATGTCGCCATATGAAGCTTTATATGGACGACCATGCAGGACACCAGTATGCTGGACCCAAGTGGGGGAGCGCAGCATGATTGGACCTGAGATTGTGGAGGAGACCACTGAGAAAATCAAGTTCATCCAGGATCGGATGAAGGCAGCTCAGGATCGACAAAAACACTATGCTGACAAGCGTAGGAAGGATCTTGAGTTTGAAATTGGTGATATGGTCTACCTGAAGATGATTACTTTCAAAGGTAGAGTAAGAATCTCAGGTAGGAGAAAGTTGGATCCAAGGTACTTAGGTCCTTTCCGGATCAGTGAGAGGATTGGGGCAGTGGCCTACAAGTTGGAACTACCATCAGCAATGGATGCGTTCCACAATGTGTTCCATGTGTCCCAACTTCGGAAGTGTTTGTCAGACCAAGATGTTTACATTCCTCAGATTCCAGCAGACCTTGGGACGAACCTGACCTTAGAGACAAGGCCAATTCGAATCGTGGACAGGATGGAGAAAGCAACTAGGAATAAGGTGGTCCAAATGGTTAAGGTAATCTGGGAATGTAATGGGCGTGAGGAAACAACTTGGGAAACTGAAGCCAGAATGAGGGCTGAATTTCCTAAGTGGTTTGAGCAATATGAAACCAGAGATATACTTGTTCTGGATTCGAGGACGAATCCAATTCAAGTGGGGGAGACTTGTAGCATCCCCAAATCTGGATAAGGCCTTCGGGCACGGCCATGGTGCGGGGGAACGCACTGGTCAGGTCATGTGACCTAAAGACAAGCGTACCATGGCTGGAAGGGATGGTTAAGTGCATCAGTATGCTGAGACTTGACCAGAATTGGATGGAGACAAGTAAATAAGGACCGGATGAGTGCTAAGGCAGCTGGTGAGTGAAGGGAAGTAGCTCAATCAGCTAGGGCAAGCTCAGGGTAAGCTTACACTAAGCTTAAGTCAGCTCCCGTAGGTGGATCACAAGCTTAACCAGCTAGGACAAGCTTGGAGCAGCTCCCACTAGCTAGGGCCAGCTCCAGCAGCTAGATCATTAGCTCCATCAGCTGGTACGAGCTCAGGGTAGCTCACACTAGCTTAGGTCAGCTCCAGCAGCTGGACCACTAGCTCACTCAGCTGGGGCAGCTGGCATTCAGCTCAACTCAGCTGGGTGGAGTGTTATGGTCCGGGCCAGTGTGGTCGGGTCATGGGCGGTTGTGGTCCGGTTGGTTGTGGGTCGATCACAAAGGGCCCATGGGTCAAGGGCTGATCTTGTTGGGTATGGGGGCTTCGTGGGTTTGGGTACTTGGGCAAGCAGGCCAGACATCAGGATATGGGTATGGGCTTATGATTCGTCCAGCCCAAAGGGAAGGAAGGGGCAGTTCCAAGCGGTTGGAGGCAGTTTGGCCGAATGGGTGTAAACTGCCCAATCGGTTGTGCCTGTTCGCCCAGGCAGTTGGCCGACCCCTTTCTCTATAAAAACACAGCCATGGGGTCGAAAACACACACAATTTTCCCTAAGGAAAGCTCTGCCCAAATCGTGACAGAGAGAAAGAAAGATAGAGAGAGAGAGAGAGATCAAAAGGGTTGGCCGTGTGGGTTGTTGGTGAATTCCGACCAGAAGTGTGTCTGTGTGGCTTGAAGATCGGTTGATGATGGTTATCAGAGGAAAGGATAAGGACGTGGAGAAAGGCTTGAGCACTCCTGAGCGTACGCCCAAGGTGAGTGGGATGGACCGAACCATCCTACCATGGCCGCGGTGGAATCCGTGTAGGCTTGGTCGATTGGTTGGACCAGACCCATCTCTTCTCTTTCCCTTTATGATCTACTCGTGTTCTTCTATGTTCTGAATCTGTTGGATGATTCCCACACAGAAGGCCCGAGCCTATGGCCTGGTTGTTCAGTGAACTCTCCCATGGGCCTTGGTTTGGGCAGGTATGTCCGGATACTCATTAGTTCCGGATTGAATGATGGGTCTGACTATGGATGCCTCTTAGTGGGGATTTGTCATGAATTATCATGTATTTACCATGGGTTTTCAAACCTCAAATCGATGGGGTCAGTTATGGCCGGTTTGGTGGGAAATAGGCCGATTTACTATGGGAAGGGAGGCCGGTTCTGCACCAATCTGATCGTGGATTCCTTCTTAGTGGATATTTTAGGGGATATCATGAGTCTTAATAATACTTTTTAAGTATTTTCAAAAAGGGTCTGAAATGGACCCAACCATGGGCGGATCCGGTACAGTCGGGACAATGGACTG
>CAJHQQ010004994.1:0-21632 GCA_905132885.1 Moricandia moricandioides | reverse complement strand
TTGGGATGGTCCTGAACGAGTGAGTGCGGTCGGAGAGCAGGTTATGAACTCACTCGGTCTGGTTAAGGACATCCCTGTGGAGATCTTGGAAAGGCTGATGCCTATAGATCTGATTGTAGTCCCCCTCAAGCATCATGAAGTGATCTTGGGCATGGACTGGTTGGGAAAGTATCAGGCAACTCTTGATTGTCACCGGGGAAGGGTGCAACTTGAGAATGAGTTTGGACCCCCGATCAAGTACCAGGGAATTAAGCCAACCTCTTGTAATTTAGTGGTTTCAGCAGTCCAAGTGGAAATGATGCTTGGAAATGGTTGTGAGGCCTTCTTGGCTACCATTTAATCTGATGAGGTTGTAGGGGCTTGTGACCCAGAGGGTATACCGTTGGTTCGGGAATTTCATGATTTTTTTGGAGCACTACAGGGCATTCCCCCTGATAGGGCTGACCCATTCATCATTGAATTGGAACCTGGAACGGCCCCATTATCTAAAAGTTCATATAGAATGGCACCAGCTGAGATGGCAGAGCTGAAGAAGCAACTTGAGGAGTTGCTTGAGAAGGGGTTCATCCGCCCCAGTGTATCACCTTGGGGAGCACCAGTCCTATTTGTTAAGAAAAAGGATGGTAGCTTTAGGTTGTGCATTGATTATAGGGGGTTGAACAGGGTGACTGTGAAGAACAAGTACCCTTTACCCAGGATCGATGAGTTCTTGGATCAACTCCGTGGAGCCAAGTGGTTCTCCAAGATTGACCTGGCCTCTGGGTACCATCAGATCCCCATCGCGCCAGAGGATGTAAGAAAGACTGCGTTCCGGACCAGGTACGACCACTATGAGTTTGTGGTCATGCCATTCGGACTGACCAATGCACCGGCTGCATTTATGAAGATGATGAATGGCATCTTCCGGGAGTACTTGGATGAGTTTGTGATCATCTTTATTGATGATATACTCGTGTACTCCAAGACAAAGGAAGACCATGAGAGGCACCTTAGGGCGGTTCTGGACCGTGTAAGGGAACATAAACTCTTTGCTAAGCTGAGCAAGTGTAGTTTCTGGCAGAGGAGCATTGGGTTCCTTGGACATGTGGTGTCTGACCAAGGAGTCTTAGTTGATCAGAATAAGATAAAATGTATCCAGGAATGGCCACAACCAAAGAATGCTATGGAAGTAAGAAGCTTCTTGGGTTTGGCTGGATACTACAGGAAGTATGTCAAGGGGTTCTCGAGTATAGCTCAGACCATTACTAAGTTGACAGGCAAGGACGAAAAGTTCACATGGTCTGAGGAGTGTGAGACCATGTTGACTAATGCACCTGTCCTGGTATTGCCTGAGGCGGATCAGCCTTATGTGGTGTATACTGATGCATCGATTACTGGTCTTGGTTGTGTTTTGACACAACATTGGAAGGTAATAGCCTATGCTTCCCGACAGTTAAGGAAGCATGAGGGGAATTGCCCGACTCATGACCTGGAGATGGCAGCTGTAGTGTTTGCCTTGAAAATATGGAGATCATATCTTTATGGAACCAAAGTGCAAATACTCATTGACCATAAGAGTTTAAAGTACATCTTCACACAGCCTGAGTTGAATTTAAGGCAAAGAAGGTAGATAGAGTTTGTTGCAGATTATGATCTAGACTTAGCTTACCATCCTGGGAAGGCTAACCTAGTTGCTGATGCTTTAAGCCGGAGAAGGGCTGAAGTGTCGGCTGAAAGGGAAGCTGATGAACTGGAGGGAATGGTCCGGTCACGGCATCTCAACACCCTGGTCAGGGAGAATGAACCGTTGGGATTGGAGGCAGTGGATCTGGCCGATCTACTAACCAGGATTCATCGAGCACAAGGCTTGGACGAGAACCTCAAGAAGGTGGCTTCCAATGACAAGACCGAGTACCAAACGGTGAGCAATGGTACCATCTTGGTCAATGGAATGATTAATGTTCCTAATGATAAGGAACTCAAGGAAGAGATTATGAGGCAGGCTCATAAGTCTAAGTTTTCAGTCCATCCTGGACTGAACAAAATGTATAGGGATCTGAAAAGGTACTACCATTGGGTAAGGATGAAGTCTAATGTTTCTGAGTGGGTGGCCAAGTGTCCCACTTGCCAACTGGTGAAAGCAAAGCATTAGGTTCCTAGTTGTTTACTCCAGAACCTACCCATACTAGAGTGGAAGTGGGATCACATCACTATGGATTTTGTGACTGGGTTTCCCACGACCAGGAATAAGAAAGATGCGGTATGGGTTGTGGTCGATCAACTGACCAAGTCGGCTCATTTCCTGCCTATCAAGAAAGGGGATGGGGTCGACCGAATTGTGCAAGTGTACCTGGACGAGATAGTGAGTTTACATGGTGTTCCAGCAAGCATTGTCTCGGACAGGGATCCAAGATTTACATCTTATTTCTGGCAGGCTTTCCAAAAGGCCTTGGGAACCAGAGTGAATATGAGCCAATCTTATCATCCTCAAACGAATGGACAGTCTGAAAAGACAATCCAAACCTTGGAAGATATGCTAAGGGCGTGTGTGTTAGACTGGGGAGAATCTTGGGTGAGACACTTACCCTTAGTAGAATTTGCTTACAACAACAACTTTCATACAAGTATTGGTATGTCACCATACGAGGCTTTGTATGGAAGGCCGTGCAGGACACCTCTATGCTGGACCCAAGTGGGGGAACGTAGCATGTTGGGTCCTAAGATTGTAGACCACACAAATGAGAAAATCAGGCTGGTCAAGGAAAAGATGAAAGGGGCGCAAGACCGCCAGAAGAGCTATGCAGACAAGCGTAGGAAACATCTTGAGTTTGAGGTCAATGACCTGGTGTATCTCAAGATGATTACCTTTAAGGGTAGGACCAGGGTTTCTGGGCGAAGGAAACTGGATCCTAGGTACTTGGGTCTGTTCATGATCATAGAGAGAGTGGATGCAGTGGCATACAAGTTGGACTTGCCATCAGCAATGGATGCATACCACAATGTATTCCATGTATCTCAGCTCCGGAAATGCTTGTCTGAACAAGACATTGTCTTGCCTGAGATTCCTGCCGACCTTGGTAAGAACCTGACATTGGAAACATTGCTGGTTCGTATTGTGGATCGGTCTGAGAAGGCAATGAGAAAGAAGACGGTTTCCAAGATCAAGGTAGTGTGGGATTACAATGGTAAAGACCTCATCACTTGGGAAACTGAAGCAAAAATGAAGGCTATGTATCTGGATTGGTACAGACAATATCTTCCTGAAGAAACACTTAACAAGGATTCGAGGACGAATCCCAAGTTAGTGGGGGGAGACTTGTCATGTCCCCGATCCTAGATAGGATCGGCTGGACGGGCCATGGTGCGGGGAGACGCACCAGTCAGGTCATTAGACCTAGAGACAAGCGTATCATGGCCCAGGATGATGGTTAAGGGCATCAGTCAGCTGAGACTTAACCAGGATACGAAGGAAAAGGGTAGTAAGGAAGATGGTCGAGCGGTTGGGCAGCTGGAAGAGTGTTTGGGCAGCTGGTCGAGCTCAGGATCGAGTTCAATCAGCTAGGTTCAGCTGGAAAGAAGCTGACCATGTGTTAATCAGCTCACATGAGCTGGGGAACTAGCTCACTCAGCTGGGGACAATGATGGGTCAGCTCAGGACGGTTAAGGGAGCAGTTTTGGTCCGAACCAGTGTGGTCGGGTCGGGGGCGGTTACTATTGACCCGATGGGGTGCCTAGGGCAAGGCTCGAACCCACATCAGTCTAGCTCGGACTTGGGAGCTGGGAAGAAGGTTCTGGATCTATTTTTAAAAGGAAGAAAGGAGGAAACCGCCAATGGGCGGTTATGGGACAGTTATTGGGCGGTTTTGGGAAGAAAGGGGTATGATTTGGTAACTGCTCGCCCAGGCGGTTGGGGTCAGTTTTAATCGTCCTCTCCCTCTCATTTTTGTCACTTCCGGTCGAAAATAACACATTCTACACAGAGAGAATACTCAGAGAAATTTCAAGAGAGAAAGAGAAACAGAAACCGAGGATCAGCCGATCTGATCCGGGTGATCGTTCTTGAGTGTTCCTGGTGGTGTTTGAACGTGTGATCAAGAGGATGGATTTGAGACAGAGAGACAAGGACAAGGAGAAGGAGAAGGAGAAGGAGAAGGAAACATCCCCTGGAGACCGAACCCCTAAGGTGAGAGGTGTGGCCAAGAGTAACCGGACAAGGCCATGGGCTAAGCCCTTGTGAGTCTGGCCGGTTTGGATCGATTAGTCACTCCTTCCTCTGAACTTCTTCTCTTTGATTCTTCATCTATGATGTTTTGTGGGTTGTTACATGATGTTACAGGATAGATTTCACCAATCAAAAGGCCTTGGCCTGATCAAAAACCCCATGAAAGTCCCTTGTTCTAGCGTGGACTGTTCATGGTCGAGATCTCTAAGATCTGGGTCTATTCTTTGTAATCTGACTATGGGAATCACTTTCTTATGAATTATCATGAATTATCATGAACTTTATTTAGTATTTGGATCTCCTTTTAAAGGGGTCAGATTTGCATTTTTTTGATGATTGTTCATGTTTAGATGTGATCCCACCATGCAGTGTGATTGATTCTTGTTTAGTAATCTAATCCTGTGATTGTGTGTGTTGTTTATGTTGGATCCATGATCAGAAATGGACCGTGGTAAGGGAAAAGCACCATGAGGACCGCAGCCATGGGAAGATGTGTGGTGAATGGGTTGATTCTGAAAACTGTGTGATTATTGTAGCCTATTGTGCAACTTGTGAACTTATGCTATTCTAGTGTGTGTAATCTATCTAGTAGGATGATGAATAATGTATGAACCTTGCTTATTATCTATAAAATATCGATCTGCCCTTAGTTTGATTTAGAATGGTTAAGTGTACTGATTGGAACCTCATAACTCTGAAAAAGACTTAGAAATATTTCATACTTGAACTTGGTTAAGTTGGATCGAACTGGTTGTAATGTTTGGTAAGGCCGTGGTCTGGTTGGATTGAGGAATCCAGGATCGGGTCTTACAGGAATGCTCAATTCCACTGAGATATTTAGAAAATGAACATTATCTCATAGGGGTATGATGGATTTTGTCGATATTAATGGTATTACGCACCATTTCTCGAGGGAGATTGTTGGAAGAAAGATCCCACTTTAGACATACGAAAAAGACTTAAGTAATATATACAGAATTGAGCCAATCCACTTATAACCAATTGATTTTAAGTTGGAAATCCAAGAAACTTAACAATTTTTCATGTTTTGATATTGAAAAATTTCAAATACTTTTCTCAAAAGGATAATCAAGAAATAGAGATTTGTTTTCGTAACTTAAAAATTTATCTCTTCCATGCTTTTTATTATGGAAGTATTAGAGGAAACCAAATGCTTTAATGTGGTTCAATGGAGGTGTTTGTGATTGATACAATACGGTTTTAACGACTAAAAGTATATTGTAAGTGTAAAGTGAACCGCATTAGTATTTCGAGATCAAAGCCACTAAGATCAATGGTACACTACAAATCTTAAAGAGAATATTTAAGCTAAGACAAACATTTATGTTTATAGTTTCCAGTTGCAAGTATATAAAACACATGATGTAAATGTGATGTAAACTAATAGATTAAAGCGAGGTCTCGAGAAATCTCTGGAAACAAAGACTGGATGATATGATTGCTCTACGTAAAAATATGTATTACAAACTGTTCTAGAATTCAAATCACTTGATTAGACTAACCTACTTCCGCACTATTAAACCCTATGTTTTAGAATCCTAATAACTAACATTCGTTGAATTTCAGAATCTAAACTTGTAATAAGAGCAAGTTTCATAGGTTCACGAAACTCCCTAACATCAACTTCCATTGGTTAAGAATATTTCAGTCGTTCTAAGTTCATTCATGCATTTATTCAAACACTTTCAGTGTGCTAAAAATATAATATCAGAACTAGGCAATCAATCCAATATGAGAATGAAGCATAACCTAAATGAAGAAACGGATAGTTTATTTCCAATTCTAACAAAATCACAATTATCAATTCATGAAATCATTTTAAAACCCTAAACGCTACTAATGAACCACTCAGACATAGTGGAAGAAACACAAAGAAATGATGAATAATGCATAATGGAATTAAAAATCAAAATCAAGGTTAAGAAATCTTGTCTAAAGGTATGAATTTGTCTCCCCAAAATCAAAAAGAAAGCTTAAGCCTGACAATTGCTGAAAATAGCAGATAAAGGTTTAGTGTTTGTCATGGTCGAATTTGAACTTAAACTAAAACAAAATAGGGTAAAACTGCAATTTTCCTTTTTTATCGTAGTGGAGTGACAAACAGAACAATCTTCAGTAAAACACGCATAGCTTTTCGTATAACCATTGGATCGACCTCAAACCGCCGACATTGAAAAGCTAGTTCAATTTTCTATCTTATATCCAAATCCGAGCTCTATCTCACCACGGTAAGTTGACCCATCCAAAGATATACATCTATCTCAACACTTTTTGATCCAAACTTAGATAAACATCTAAGTTGATCCATCCAAAGATAAACATCCGAATTTGAGCATTTTCACAGTTATGCATCTTTATTTGTTCTTTTACACCCAATTCAACACTTTTTGCTCCAAATCAACCCAATACTTGAAAAGACTAAAAGAGTCAAAATACATACTATGACTCAATAAAAGATTCAAAAGAAAGGTTACAAAATGACAGAAACACCGTTTATCAGTGATGAATAACCTTGATGGTATTTTCCCATTCAACATTACTGGCCGTCGTATGATCTATGAGACAACAAGTTGTAAGGACACAAATACTCAAAAACTTGTCTGAAAGATGTGACTGGAACCGTAGTATGAGTCATGGTGTGGCAATTTTATGTTCTACCCTTCCTTTATGATGTGGAGTACAAACACGAAGTGTCTCATGTATGATACTTTGCTTATTGGGATACTCGATTAAGGAGATATTTTTGGAGCCATTATTGTTTAGATTTGTTCTGATTTTTGATATGGAATGTTCGATTAAGCGGTGAAGCTATGTTAATGTGTGGTGTTTAGAAGGTAAGAGATAGATCCACATTGTTCGTAAATAGTAACATAAATTTCTAATAATACCAAAAGTTAAGTATCACTTTTTAAAAATATTCTCATTCAAAAATATATTAACATTTGAGTTTGCACGTTAGTAATTATTGTTTAGGGTTTAGTGTTAAAGGGATATAGTTGAGTTTATAAATATTTTATAAATATTAAAAAAATTAATTTAATCTATTTTCATCATAAATTTAGAATATTTTTGAAAATAGTCATTCATTAATGGTAGAAAAATGATATCAAACTTGTGGTAAAACTGAAATTTTTTCTAGTAATTTATAACCCGTATGTAGTATGACACTTAAATAAAGGTAATTCCAGTACCGGTCCGAAGAAACTTCGGCTGAAAGCAAATTCTAATTATGGGCCTGTTAATTAAAAGATAAAACACGCATAAACTAATTATTACCCCAAAGGAACCGAACTTGTCACCTTTCAATAGTAAAATACCAGGTTTTGCCACTACGCTACAGAAAAATTTATCAAAAACATGGCCAAAGGTTTACATATTTTAAAATGGGCAAGAAGCACATGCTTGTCCCGCTTCTGCCCAGGGCCGGTACAGGGTAATTCATATGTACTATGATCCTTAAATAAAGGTAATTTGATACAATCTCCATATATCCCAATGAACTAACTCAAAGTATGATTTTTATCATGTAATGCAAAAGAATTTCTTGTTTGTTCAACATGAAGACAAACATCACATTCTTTCGAAACAAAAATACCATTACTTAAATTAGATAAACATAAGATCTCCAAAGTTTATGAAAATACCCCAAAAGAACTATATACTTGTTCCTTTTTCATTCACGTTTGAAATAAGGTTTCATAAAATGGAGGAAAGAATAGTTCCAGATGGAGTTGATTACTTCAGGACACACTGCCTTCACCAAAAAGAACCACTTAATCCAACTTGGTGTTTCTATGTATGCTTCTCCTCTACAAATACCTTGGAAAATTGCTTTTGCGCATCTATTAACTGGCTCCGATATTATAAAATCTGAACCGTACTATTAAAAAGAACATTAATACAAACACAAAACACATAATTAATTTATTTTATGTATAAGTTAGAATTGTTGTTTTTGGTTGAAAATTCTAGTTGGATGAATAATGATTTATAAAATTACTTACTCTTTTTATAATCTCAGGAGTTGTCATATCCGTGGAGATCAGTCCAGGAAAAACAATGGTTACTTTTATATCCGGATTGAGTTCAATTCTCAGTGCCTCATAAAATCCTAACAATGCTGCTTTGCTTGCCTGCATCAATAATTAATCAAGTAACATCAGCACTATCAAGCTATTAATTAACTCAACAAATTAATATTATTTAAGTATGTAACTAATAAGTCAGCAACGTGTGAGCGGATGTCTACATGTGAATTTGAATGGTGATGATTATTTTTGTAAACGAATTTTCAGAGACCTTTGCAAATTCTAATGATCTATGAACAAACAAAATAATTTTGCAAAAAGGGTCCTAAATTTTTGAAAAAATGCAAAAATATTTTGGACCCTGTACTAAACACCTCTTGCACTTGCCCTAACATATATCAAATCCCAGCAACAATGGACCCGTACCATATGCTTATTCCTTGAACACTTTAGATGTCGTAATTTATAAAACACGAGAAATAAGTAATACCATATTTAATATATGTAAAGAAGAACAAATCTTACAGAATAGATGGTTGTCACTGGGATAGCTATCTTTGCTGCAGCAGAAGTAATCACAACTATTTTTCCTTTACTTTTTCGTAGATGGGGAATTGCATAATATGTGATGTATGTTGAGCCCCAGAAGTTGGTATCCTTTAACATATACACAGTTCAAGTGAAATAAAGTTTATATATATGTGGAGAAATTGAGTTGACTAAGCAATTTCTCCTAGATTTAGTAATTCAGTTAAAATTTATTATTTCACATAATAAATTATAACTTAGATTATATATGACAACAATATGAATGTGGCTTCCATTAATAACTCACCATAATAGGCTTAGCGTCTTGAATCTGGGAGAAATTCTCAAACATAACAGTTTGAGATACACCAGCATTATTAATTAAATGGTCCACTGTCAAAATATAACAACTCGATTAGAATAATCCCAACATAAATTAAGTCTTCAATAAGGAACGTA
The DNA here is from genome assembly GCA_905132885.1 of Moricandia moricandioides. Classification (NCBI taxonomy): domain Eukaryota; kingdom Viridiplantae; phylum Streptophyta; class Magnoliopsida; order Brassicales; family Brassicaceae; genus Moricandia; species Moricandia moricandioides. The sequence continues at coordinate 12,395 of CAJHQQ010004994.1, read as the reverse complement.
AACATCATTAAAACCTCTACAAATTATTAAAAACATTAATTGGGTCGAAAACTTATATCAAATTTGGGTAAATTAAGTAATTTATTAAATAATAAAACTTATAAAGATTACACTATAATATTGATACCTTGTTTTAAATATTGCCTGTTAAATATATACTATTAACACTAGAGACATTTTTTGAGGTTTCTTTCTTTGATTTTCTTTAGTTTTTACTGATCTTGATACTGATATTTAATTATAATTATATTTAATATATTAATAATTAATAAACGTTACATTGAATAGAACATTTGTCATATTCTATACGATGCATGACCAAAAGAGAATACTCAATTGCAAGATTATATAAATGTTTTTTTTTTTTTTTGACTGAAGGCTTTATTATTTAAATGTTTCCTTCGTCGACAGATCACCTACGTAGCGTCTATTAAAATTATCATAATTTGCAAATTGCATATACAGTTACTATATAATATAACTACACTATAAATCGTATAACATATATAATCAGACGTTTTATTCTTTTTGAAACTAAGGTTCTCATCAATACATATTATCATAAATATTCAATTTTTTGGTATAAATGGTTTTTAAAAACTTGCGGTAAAAACTTATTAATATACATGGAACCTTAGTCTATGATATATAGCATATCGTATATTAATATAAGGAAAATTTACCAAATATATTCAAAATTTAATTTTAGATGTAAAAGTGTACTCCAAATTTAATCAAATGCAAAATAACCTAAAATGGTAGTAAAACTACAACAAACCCCCTATAACCAAACAAAAAAACATGTATTGAATTTTACCGTTATAATCCTCCCCGCTTGAAAAGACTTTTCGTACAATAAATCTTAAAAATAATTTTTGAAATTTATAAAAAAAATTATATGACAGAAAATAATTGAAATCATGTAACTATAACTATTTATGAATGATAGAAATTTAAATTTATTAAAATTGAATTGTTTTTGATATAGATGAGTGAATGGAAATTGAGTCATGATAGTCTTTGGTTTAGGTTTTGGTAACATATGTTGTAGTATTGTTGGTATTTTATGGTTAGATTTTAAAATTTTATCTTTTAGTTTTTTAAAATTTGACAAATATTTGTTAGTAACTATCCAATAACTTGACTTTAAAACATTTTCTAAGTTTGTTTTAAGTTTAAGAAAGTGTTTTTGCTTAGTTATTTGATTATAGGATTTTAAAAAACTTCCTAGAAATTTTTTTTGGAGGTCTTCTAACATATAATGCACTAGAAAATTTTCTGAATGAGTTCACAACAAAGTCTGTCATTTCTCACTTAAATTTTAGTAGAATTTAGGTTTCTCATCTAATGTGAAGACAAAAGTCATGTATTAGATCATAAAAATAATTTATAAAATATATTTTGATAGGGAAAAAAATATATATCTTGTAAATATAAACATTTCTAAATGATGTAAATATAGTTTAACTAAAATATAATTATTTTTAACATAAATGAGTGAATGTAGGTTAAGTCATGAGAGTCCTTGGTCTAGAGTTTGGTAAAATATGTCATAGTATTGTTGGTATTTTTAGATTTTTAGATTTTATATTTTTTATTTTAAAAAATTTGACGAATATGTGTTGGTGACTATCTAATAACTTGAATTAAAACATTTTCTAAGTCTCTTTTAAGTTTTTTGCTTAGTTATTTGATTATAGAGTTTGGAAAAACTTCCAAAAGACTTCTTAAGACTTCCCAAGAAGTCTTCTCAAGAAGTCTTCCAAATCGAACCAGAAGTTAATTTTTACCTTCAATTTTAATATAACCGAAAGTAAACCAAGATATATATTTAACATAATATGATAATTTACCAAACATACAAATAGTTTTTTTCTCAAAAAAATTTGGTAAAAACACGGGAAACTCTAGTTGTTTGCTCTGAGGTAATTTCAGTGATGTTTTCCGACGAATCTCTTCTCCCTCGTTTTTTACTTCTAGTAGTCTTGTTTTTCCGGTGAATCTTGTTTATCCTTCATCGCTGAAGAGTATTATAGTTGATTCAACCAACCTGCTTTCTTATTTTTTTCAGACCTAGAACTGTTTGTGTTGTAGTTGAACTCCACAGCCAGTAAATTCTTCCTCTTTGCTGTGTAATTTTCATTTCTGATCTGAAATCGTTCATTTCTCCATCGTGATTTATTCTTTCCTGTCGATTTTTGCAGATCTGTAGCCGTAGCTGTTGTCGGCGACCATAACTTCTTTTTTTTTACCTCAACTTCTCCGCTTCTGACTATAAGTTCACCCATTTATTCGATGATTTAGGGTTTCTCTTCAGATTTAATTAGGTTTATACTTGAGGACTTCATGCATTCGAATAAGACTTCAGAAGACTTCGCATGCACAAAGTCCACCCGACAGATTTTGGAAGACTTCGTTTGTATGAAGTCTTCCCGGAAGACTTCCTAGAAGGCTTCCTGGAAGACTTCGCATTCATGAAGTCTTCTGTAAGTCTTCTATAAGTCTTCCGTCCTTAAGTCTTCCAAAGTCTTCGAGAGTCTTCTAGGACAAGAAGTAAGTATAGAACTCTTGATCTGTTTGTTTTGTGTTGGAGATGTTGATTTTTCATTGTTTTGCAGGATTACCAGAACTTCCTAAGAGGATGTTCACCTTAGAGAAAGAGTCCATTCCAGTGAAAAGCTTTACTTATCATACCGATGACTTCAACTTACTTCCTACAGTAAAGGATGCTCTACATGATGATAAATGGGAGGAGCTGAAGATGGCAAGTTTGGGAGTGTTCATCAAGTTTTGGGATTTGAAGTTTGGATGGACATTTTCGTAAATACTTCAAACTTCTATGGTGAATAAGAAAAATGAAATTTTCAAAAGAACTTGGATTACTTTTAGGGTTGACTTCAAATTTTAGATCATATTTGAAATCTCCCTTAATATTATCCCGTTTTAAAAATATAATATACAGTTTCATATAAAATCAAACAAAACAAAATCCAAAAGCCTATAAAAATTTGTTAAATTATGTATATTCACAGATTTTTTTTTTATTATAGAATAAGTAAGCAAAAAAAAGCAACCATTTATGATATATTTCTGTTACATATCTAAACTAATAGAATCCTTTTAAATTAGTCTTCATGTTTACAATTTATCCTTTTTGGTTGCATAACAGACTTTTCACTTAAAATTTTAGAATATTCATGCTACATACAAAGATAAAGCTGATATTATTAATTTTTAAGAAAAAAACTCGCACATATATATGTAATTAGAAATTTATAAAAAGGAAATTAATTTCAACCTTTAGTAAATATTTATGTTTTATATATCCAAATAAACATAATTTAGTTTTGAAGTAGTCCTTGTGTTTACAATATTTTTGTTGTATAATTGTTTTTTTTTCTAATTTAGAATTTTCTGATATACATACTATGTCTGAATATAAATTTATAATTTTTATAAAAAAACTCACACATATTTTTCTCAAATTTTTAAAATAATTTTTACAATATTTATGCTCTATATGGTTTCTATAAAAATACATTTAATAGTAGATGTACTTAAATAAAAGAAATGTTTTACACTATTAGATTTATATGTGAAATTATATGAAAATCAGTTATCTAATATGTTTAGTATGTATTTAAAGTTAAAATCGTATATAGAAATCATAATAATTCAAAATCCACACTTCTACACTTATTACTTAAACTATAAATTTTGAAGCATCTAAAATAAAGGGTATAGTGTTATAAATATTATAATTTATTGTATAAGTGGTTATTTACTCTAAAGCGATCTAACACATATTATACTCACACAAAATACGAAAACTATCACTTAAAAACTCTAAAACACAAATAAAAAAATCAAATTGTAAATATATTTGGCATTCAATTAAATAAAATTTTAATAGTTGAAAATTTATCCTATATTTTCATAGTGAGGATCAAAATCTAGTGTTATTTTATAATACATGCGAATTGTAGAGTTTTGATTTATACCATGTAAACAAAAAAGATTTTAATATCTATACTATTATTTTAGAAGTGAATTTGCTTATGTATCATGATCTCCATAATTTTAGATAATCTTGTTTATTGTCATAATCTTGTTTATTGTCATGTTCTCATTATTTTAATTATTTATCATATTTTTATTACTTTTAAATAAATTATTAGTTTGAATAATCTATATTATATAGTCATAAATATTTATAGTAACAAATAATTAAAATAAAAAATATCATGATATCCTACGAATCATAGGCCAATAAATTTATTCATGAATCCATACATAAACTACTCTCAGTTCTCATCATAGTGTCAAACTTTCTTCCGTGATCTTATCATGTAGCCAGTAAGAGATTTCCACAAGCAACATATGATTGGTTAACATTAATAAATAATTAACTTAATAAACCATGTGTTATATATTACCACTAACATAATATTTTCTAGATGATATTTTCATTATCTAGATATTCAGAATGATAGTTTAAGAATGTACCTTTATTTATGAATATTATTTTATTTAGTTTAATAGGCTTCTCCACTTGAATTTCTCACACATAAGAAAACAAAACAATAATACTTTATTCGGTAAGTAACTCAAATAACTGAGAACTCTACCCATAAGTAGAATTTTCAACTTTTTAAATAACGCATCTAATAAGATATATTATTTTATTTAAGAAATCTAGGTGAGAACCCATCTCATAAAACCGCTCTTAGGCGATTTCCTCTTGATGTAACTATATCTTCTATAAATCATAACTCTTCCATAACACATTGATGCTCTTATTGAAATCAAAACACATTTTTTGTTGATTTATAAGCTTAACACAAAACTAAAGCTCTCTATAATCTCATAAGTTATATCACATCATGACACCTCTTTATATAGCTATTATAAATTTTCTAAACTCACTAGGAAACACATAAGTAGTTAATTAGAAATCTCCATAATCCTAAATTCATTTAGATAATTTAACTTAGCTTCAAGTTTAAGTCAACGTTCTCCCCCTTAAGCTTGAAATCACTATTTTCACATCTTGAACTCCAATGAGATCTTTTTCTCTCTTTGAACTTGTTCCTCCCAAGTACTTTAGTTAAAATGTCATACTTTTGCTCCTTGCCGGCAACATTCTCAACGTCTACGAAGCCATCTTCAACACATTCTCTTATAAAGTGATATCTTGGTAAGTGCAATCGCAGATTTATTGTCAATACAAATTACTGCTCTTTTGGCTCCTTGCTATGTGATCTCTTCATGTAGCTCCTGAAGCCATATTGCTTATTTTGATTTATATGTTGCTGCCATAATCTCTTTTTCTGATGTTTCCATCAAACCAGTAGCTGAACCAGAAGTAGACCCAATGTCCTACTCAACCAGCCATGACGCCAAGAGATATGTACACTAAAAATACAATATCTTACAAACAAGGAGGATTTTAATCACGATGCCAATTTTCATGGATTCTTCACTCAATACGGAGTCCAGCCCAATTGGAATCGGGCCAAAATATTAACAGACCAGAAAATTATGAATTTTACAAACCGGAGGTTCCTCAACCCGTTCATATGCGAGTATCCAACTTTAGAAAAGGAATCAAGCCCATTGAAGGAGCGGCCTGAACCAAAACCGATAACAGTATTCAAGATGAATCTCTCATCTTTCCAGAAAGCCCAATATCAGGAGAAATGGCCACAAAATTATGAAGTTATGATTCAATCTCCAAAACCGGCCAAACCAGTTCTCTACTTGCTTCAATTGGAAACTAACCGGTTCAATCAGCTTCAAACCAGATATTGGCGACAAGGAGGTCAATCTATACACTCAGGAAGTTCATCTAACGATCCATAAGAGGAAGAAAAGTCCATTCTATGCATCAGCAACCATAGGATTAAGAGGATCATCATTAACACCTACTTGCCTTATTTGGAGATTCTTGCATTCAAACTCCAACAACTCTTTTTCCTTGAGTTTATACACAACGTTTATACACGACATCAGAACCTTCGAAGCCATCCAGAAGATCCAAAAGAAGCTCTCTTATCCCCTTAAATCGTCCAGGTTCAAGAAGAATCATGTTTCTCTCTTGGAGCCAAAAATTCCACAAAAAGCTCCAACGGCTAGTTTTCGATTTCTTGCTTTGTTTTTGATTTGTTTCCTTTATTTCTTTTTAAAACGTTAGGACCTTTGTATCTGAGAATTATATAATCTCATATTCGACATTTGTACAAACCACCCTCAGTCACCAAGTTAATCAAAAATTTTATTCAGTTTTCATCAGAGATGATTGTTTTTATATAAAATATCGATCTTTAGGATTTAAAGAGCATTTCTTTATGTTCTATTGATTTCGTGAATCTAGTTTGTTTGTGAAAATCAAACAAGTTTAGTTCAAATCAAACAAGTTTAGTACACTTTCTTAATGCTTTAGAAACTTAACACAAAACTAAAGTTCTCTTAAATTTCATAAGTTGTATCATATGATGACATTTCATTATACAGCCATTATAATTTCCTAAACTCATTAGGAAACACACAAGTAATTAATTGAGAATCTTCCTAACCTTAAACTCATTAGGATAACTGAAGTTAGCTTCAAGCAAGTCAACAGTTCTAACTCCAGTTTGTCATTAAACTATGTTTTTTTTTTTGAAAAAGGTATATTAAATTATGTTTATATTTTAAAGAAGATAAACAGTTTGTTATATCTGTATTTGAGTACTCACCTTTTCCAAAATGACTTATCGTCTCATTGATGAACTTCATGCAATCATTAATCTTAGTAACATCACCAGGTATGGTGATAACGTCCCGTGAACCTAACTGCCGTGATGTCTCTGCTACTATATGTAAACGATCCTCTCGTCGAGCAGCCAAAGCTAGATATGCTCCTTTCTTCGCGTACTCGTATGCAATATGCTTTTTATTTCAGCGAAGAAAAAAAAAATATCAACCAAAAATGAAAAATGTCATTTCAGAAGTGACCAAAAGAAAAAAAAAATATTCTATATAAATCCTAAAGTCAAAACCTTGTTTATATATAAATGTGAAGAAATTTGTTAAGTAGCCTCACCGTAGTAATTATATTTTAGTAACTATCATTTTTGTTTTGACCAAATACATACGTATGTACTTTAAAAAATTACATTTATTTTAATCATTTTGCAAGTATATCTATAAGAAAATTAATGAATTAAACTATAATTTTGATAATTAGAAAGTTAAACTTTTGGATGATAATTATGCCTCTCAAGGGAGAGAGAGATCATATTGGTATGAAGAATAAATCCAAACCTAACCTCTCCGATGCCGGAAGAAGCTCCAGTGATGAGAACTACTTTTCCAGCTACGTTTTCAAAGCAAAGATGCTTACGAAAACAATTTAGAAGTTTGATAAAAAGATAGATTGGGTAGAAGAGGAGAAGAAAAATGATGGTAAGAGGAGGCAGAAGAATATTGAGAATGATTTGAAGCATATCCATGTTATTTGCAAGAGAACACCTTCCTACTTGATCTTTGCCTGTAATTTTTCTTATAAACAAAATGTTGATTGATTTCTAAGACTTTCTCGTGGAAGTCTCGCACTTATCGGTAACCCCCTAATACTACAAGACAAAATACTATGTCAGTGAAAGATATGGGAGTCGCGCATTTATCTTATTATTGGTAATTTCTCAATTAGGGAAATAATTTCATTTTTACAATAAATTTGATATTATTTTACAAATTTACCCTTAAGGAATAATTATTTTTAAAAATATTTTACTTTTTTTTTGATGAAAATATACTTATTTTTTTTAAAAAAATATTAAAAAAAATTAGAAACTCAACTTCACATCTTTAACACTAAACCATAAATAATAATCAATAAAAGGTAAACTTAAATGTTAATATATTTTTAATAATGTGTATTTTTGCAAAGTGATACTTAAATTATATTATCTTTGGTGATTCCTCGGCTATATCTTGGAATCTAAAATATTTTTTCGTGAAGGTTAAACAAAATTATTTTAAGATCACGATCTCTACAGACAACAACCATAATTTGTTTAAAATACCTTTTGGGTAAGAATTGAGATGGTTAATTAGTTCTAATTTGACTTGTACCGCTTTGGCCGCTAATAATTAATGGGTTTTTCATGTTTGTTCTCTTGACTAATGGGCTCTATTGTATGTAATGATGGTGTGTTTTTTTGGAAATATGATTAACTCTGAAATTCTATATATATGTGCCCGAAAAAATAAACGCAACTAAATCAAATTTTTAAAGTTTTTTTATGTATACTAAAAATCAAGATGTTACCGTTTCTATTTAATATTGTGCTCTAATAATATGTGTTCCGTAATTGAAATATGTGACATACAATTTTCCTGGACAATAAACTAAAGAACGCTATCATATTGAATGACGACTGGCAAGAGGATGGATTTATTGGCTCACTACTGTAAACAATGGACCACGTGTAATGAGAACATATTTTCATTTGGTTTGAAAGGTTATGAGTGTATAGTAATACACGGTAATTAATGTTGATTTACAGAATTAATATGAAGTATAATTCTTGATATATAATAAATTCAGAAATGTTTCTTGGCGTATCTCGTAATAAAAATGTTTATTTATATTTGGATCAGTTTTAATAGATTAATAACTGGGAAAATTGCTAAAAATGACTCAAAACTTGATTTCAAATGTAAAAGTGTACCTCAAATTCAATCAAATGGAAAAGTAACCCAAAAGGCTAGTGAAAATACAGTAAACTCCTTGTGAGCAAACAAAAAAACTGTCTTCTGCGAGAAGACTTCCCTGTAAGTCTCCTACGGAAAACTTCTCTAGAAGTCTTCTCTAAGAAGACTTCCGGACATCTTCTGTGAGTCGTCCAGTAGTCTTCCGAAAGTCTTCTCTGAGAAGACTTCCATGTACGTATTCTCCGGAAGAATAAATCCTAAAAATAATTTATAAAATTCATAAAAAATATTTATATAGAGGAAAAATAGAAATCATTAAACCACAAATATTTATAAATAATGTAAATTTATATCAACTAAAATTAAATTGTTTTCAACCTAGATGATTTAATGTAGAATGAGTCATGGTATTCATTGGTTTAGAGTTTAGTAACATATGTGATAGTATTGTAGGTAGTTTTAGGCGTAGATTTTGAAATCTATCTTCTTAACTTTTTTTTTTGAATTTGACGAATATGTGTTAGTGATCCTCTAATAAGATGATTTTAAACATTTTCTAAGTTTATTTTATGTTTAAGGAAGTGTTTTTGGTTAGTTAATTGATTTACGGGTTTCAGAAGACTTCCAGAAGACTTCGCGGGATGTCTTCTAACATATAATGCAGTAGAAGACTTCATGGAAGACTTCACGGAAGACTCTACAATTTTACCGCTTGAATTTAAGTGAAATTCAAATTCCCGCCTAATGGCGAAGTCTTCCGGAAGTCTTCTGTGAGTCGTCCAGTAGTCTTCTGAAGTCTTCTCTGAGAAGACTTCCATGTACGTATTCTCCGGAAGACTTCTCTGGAAGTCTTCTCAAACAATAAATCCTAAAAATAATTTATAAAATTCATAAAAAATATTTATATAGAGGAAAAATAGAAATCATGTAACCACAAACATTTGTAAATAATGTAAATTTATATCAACTAAAATTGAATTGTTTTCAACCTAGATGATTTAATGTAGAATGAGTCATGGTATTCTTTTGGTTTAGGGTTTAGTAACATATGTGATAGTATTGTAGGTAGTTTTAGGCGTAGATTTTGAAATCTATCTTCTTAACTTTTTTTTTGAATTTGACGAATATGTGTTAGTGATCCTCTAATAAGATGATTTTAAACACTTTCTAAGTTTATTTTATGTTTAAGGAAGTGTTTTTTGGTTAGTTAATTGATTTAGGGTTTCGGAAGACTTCCAGAAGACTTCCCGGGATGTCTTCTAACATATAATGCAATAGAAGACTTCATGGAAGACTTCACGGAAGACTCCGAGAAGACTTCTCAAGAAGTCTTCCAAACCAAACTCGAACTTAATTTACCTTCAATTTGAAATTATCCGGAAAAAACCAAAATATATTTAACCTAACCTGATAATTTACCGTACATATAAATAGTAGTTTTTCACTGTTTTTTTTTTCACTTTTCGGTGTTTCAGAAAAAAAAAAGTTGGTGAAAACCCTAGCCTCCTCTTCTAAGGCGATTACTGTGACGATTTCCGACGAATCTCTTCCGACTACCGGTTCCTATTTATTTCAGATCTGAAACCGTTCGTTTCTCCCCTTGACTTCTTCCTCTATTTCTTTCCTTTCCGACCTCAAGTTGACCAATTTGTCGTAAGTCTCCCGGAAGTCTGCCGTAAATCTTCATGGAAATCACCCGTAAGTCTTCATGGAAGTCATCCGTAAGTGTTCATGGTAGTCATCCGGAAGACTTCATGGAAGTCATCCGGAAGACTTCATGGAAGTCATCCGGAAGACTTAATGCAAGCCATCCGAAGTCTTCCGTAAGTCTTCCATGAAAGTATTCCGTAAGTCTTCCATGAAGTCTTCGGTAAGTCTTCCGTAAGTCTTCGGTAAGTCTTCCGAAGTCTTCTGTAAGTCTTCCGAAGTCTTCCGAAAGTCTTCCGAAGTCTTCCAAAGTCTTCACAGTCTGTATGTTAGTATAGAACTCTTGGTGTGTTTGTTTTATGTTTTAGATGTTGTTTTATCATTGTTTGCAGGCTATACAATGGAATTACCAGTACTCCCGAAGAGGTTGTTCACCTTAGGGGAAGAGCCCATTCCATTGAAGAGCATTGGATATCATACTAATGACCCCAGATTACTTCCTGCTGTAAAGGATGCTCTCCATGCTGATGAATGGGAGGAGCTGAAGAACTCTAGGTTGGGAGTCTTCATAAAGTTCTGGGAGTTGAACTTTGATTGGGCGTCTAGGCTGGTTCACTATATGCTCTGTTTTCAGCTCGATGTCAAGAAGAAGTACGAGCTGTGGAGTCTCATTGGTTCAGAGCCGGTGAGGTTTTCACTTATTGAGTTCGAACATCTCACCGGTCTTAACTGCGACTATGTTGAGCATGTGGATAATCCTCATGTAGGGCTAACAGAGGATTTGTATCGGTTCTGGGAGTTGATGGGTGTTGATATCGATTCTGGTCCAAGCTCCCAACAAATAGTGGCGGTGTGTGGGAGATGTGGACAGTGGTCTCGGGATGACCGCATGAGGCTCGAATACCTAACCATCTACACATGATTCATTGAAGGACGAAAGTCCACATCCGCTACACGGGCTAGTCCTGCCAGGCTAGTGATGAATCTTGAAGAGTTTGAGGCCTACCCATGGGGGAGATTGGCGTTTAAGATCCTTATGGACTCTGTGAAGGCTAAGGATTTGACAAAATCTTACACCATTGATGGGTTTATTCAAGTACTCCAAGTCTGGATCAACTTCGCTCTGCCCGACTTTGCTGCGGAGTATGGAAAGCCCATACGAAACAAACCTAGTCCTCCTTTGCTGGCTTATAAGGGGCATAAAGGACGAAAATTTGTCAAAGAGGGTATCTGCACACAGGTATGTCTCAGTATCTAACTTGATATGGTAGTGATTATTGTCTCAGTATCTAACTTGATATTCATTACTTCCTGCAGACTCGTGTGGTGAACCTAGTGGTGAAGGAGCTTGGTGAATTGTTCCCTCAGTGGGACAATGATAACACCGATGTGGCAGTTGAGAACCTCGTGAATCTCATCTGTGGTGGTGAACGTAAGATGAAGTGGGGCAAAGAGTGATGGGCAGGCATTGGTACTAAGCCGTGGACCAATCCAAAGGTCATCATTGTCAAGGAGGAATCTCTTGAGCTTCTTTCAAGGAAGAAAGAAGACCCTGGAAGAAACTTCGTACTGAGGCTCCTTCTGAGGATAGTACTGAGGCTCCTTCTGAAGCTCGTACTGAGGCTCCTTCTGTTTCGTGGAGTGGGGTTAAGAAAGAAGATCTTGAACAAAGTTTCAAGAACTTGACGAAAGTTATGACTGATGGGTTTGGGCAGTGCCTAAAGGAGATCAAGCTTCTTGCCGATAGGATTGAAGCTGTGGAGAAGAAGGTGAGAATCAACCACAATGAACTTCAACTCAAAGTTTCAGAACCGGATAATACTGCGCACGAACTAGGAGTTAGTACTGAAACCTCTCCCAATATCGAGGAATACTAAGAATAAGAAGTGAAAGTTGTATTTTGTATGGATTTTGTTTCATTTGTTGATTGGATGGATGGTACATTTGTTTCATTGGGGTGTGTACAACTATGGCATCCTCGGCCGAGAAAGTGATATGTGGATCATTTTCAGGCGTGGAGGGCCATTTCTGGGCGGTGGTCGCTCGTC
>CAJHQQ010004993.1:0-21650 GCA_905132885.1 Moricandia moricandioides | reverse complement strand
CTAACATCCATTTTCAATTATATGTTGGAGAGATAATATTGTATTACATGTATAATATTTGGTTGGGGTTTATAACTATACCCGACCACCGATAGAATTTTTTTTAACAGTAATATATCCATATAACTGGTATTATTTTGGTTTGAGGCTTTAGGGTTTATCTTTTTGGTTTACGGTTATCTTTTAGATTTGAGGTTTAGTTTTTTAGTTTTAATCCTATGGGTTTGGGTTTAGAGTTTTACCATTGAGTTTTAATATTTATCCTTTTGGGTTTAGGGTTTTAAGGTTAGATTTAGGGCTGTATCACTTGGCTTTAGAGTTAAGAGTTCGGGTTGGGAATTAAAATTTTAAGTTTATTCTTTGGATTTAGCGTTTAGGTCTTAAAGTTTATAGTGTGGAGGTAAGAATTTGGTTAAACATAAAATTAGCTCTCCAATATGCAATTGAAATGACCGTTAGCTGGATAAAACTCTATAAGAACAACTAATCTTAATATTAGTTATAAATTGCGGTTAACTCACAATACAACAAGTTATCTTAAGTTTTCTTCTGTTTTTTTCATATATCATGACCAGTACTCTTTGTGCCTTTGTGTCTAGGAACTAAATTATCACAAAAAAAAGTATTTCTAAATATGTAATCATTCTACATTTCTTTCAAAGCTCTGTCTATGGTGCCACCGATCGTAGTTACCACCTATGTTTGATATCCGATCAATCATATGACAATGTTTATCGCTATGTAAGGATAAACCACCATACCCGCTTTACCTCCACATAAATGACATATTTTATTAGAAGCATTATTTGCAAGTTCAACATTATATAGTGGATATACTTCACCATGAAAGATAAAGAATACAAAACATATATTACCATAAGTACTTAAATTGTTACCATGCGGTACTTAACCATTAAAAAACTTATGTTATTACCATGGGTATTTAGCATACAAAACTGTTAGCAAGATAAAATTACTCAAAGTAAAAGCATGAAATATAAATGCAAAACATTATATACCACGGGTACTTAACCATTAATAACTTACGTTAGCTAGGTAATTATCGTATTATCATAGCATTTCTATTTGATATATCATATTTATGTTTTAAAACTATGGGCCATATCAGTTTTAAACATTGAATTATGAAGATTCATCATGTAGATGAAAAAGAAGGGGATAAGATATTACATGTACAAATGAATATGGAGAGACGGAAAAAAATAGTATATATGTCATTTGTTGTACATACATTGTATCTAATATGTTAAGTTGAATTTTTTTAAAATAAATTTATTCTGACAAGTTTTGATAGGTTTCAGTTCTAGTAGTAGGGTATTTTGATCAAAAATATTCAATAATTCATCTTTGCAAATATGACACTTATTCTTATATATGGAATGCAAATTCTCTTTATTTATTTAATCTGGATCAGGAAAATTGTTAAAATTATATGGCTGATAACCTTTGATGGGATGATGGGTTTTTGGTCTTTTTGGACATTTTGTAACTCCTATACCATTAAAACGAAAAAAAAACAAATACATTTCCAAAATCTAACTCATCGACAATTTTTTTTTTGGTAAACTGTTAAATTTTATACCATTTTTGAATGTTGCAAGCAACTTATTACAACAAAGATAAAAGAAACAAAGAAACAACTCAACTCAAGTAACAAGAAGACCATCAAGGAGGTCTTATACAAGATAAGTAGAACAAGAGCAGCGAAGGAGAAGCTGATGAGGTCGGTGGGATTGATAGAAGACGGTCACAGATGAGGCGGTCTAGAGAATGACGCAGAGCTTCAGGTGGAGATGGAGATAGTATTGCGGAGAAGATTCTTGCATTCCTTTCTTTCCATATTAGGTAGATGGCAGACTGAAACACAAGCTTGATAAGGATAGCCGCATTTGCATTCTACAAAACCAGAGGTCGTGTGACCCAAGCTGCAACTGAATGAAGGTCGGAGGGAAATTTTGGCAAAATAGCAGCAGCGAAGTGATTCCAAATACTTGAAGAGAAATCACATTCGAAGAAGAGATGTGATGGGTTTCATCAGATTGTGAGCAGAGGACACAAACCCGAAGGGACATTCATACCCCAGCGTGTGAGTCTATCTCTGGTGGGGAGTCTTCGTAGCATAGCCATCCAAGTGACAAATGAGTTACGTGGGATATGCTCCTTGAACAAGACAGCGTTACTCCAGAATAACCGTTGGGAGACAGACCGTATGTATTCCCAAGTTGTCTTGGAGGAGAAGTGAGGGCCGACACTCCCATCCGGTTTGCGCCAGAGGAACAAGTCAGGTCCTTTTGACGGTGAAGGAGTAGATGTTGAAGTAAGAAAAATCTGAAAATCTCTAAGATTTCAGATCTTGCTGGTGGTAAAAACCAGGAGCCATTGCGTGTTGCTGCAACAACACTAGCTTCCTTTCCAATTCGCAACATTTGAGGACCACCAGAGCCAATTACAGAGTGTAAGGGTCCTAAATGAGTCCATGTATCGAACCAAAAAGAGGCTGTATTTCCATCTCTTACTTGACAGCGCAAGAAGTCTCCAATTTCAGGTTTAATTGAAGCATGCTCAAAATTGTAGGTGAGAAGCAGCTAGAATCAACCGTGCACCAGTAGATTTCCTGCCAAAGATATGTTTTCCCACCCAAGCGACCCTAAGAGAACCAGATTTTGAGAATATATTCCAGACCTGCTTCAACCTAAATACCATCTAAAAGTCCTCAAGAAGTCGTAAGCCAATTCCCCTTTTTATTTTGGTCTGCAAACGTCTTTCCAAGCCACTCTTGAGCCTGATGCATTGCCCGTTTTGTTATTCCACAGGAATGATGCACATAAGGGGTAAACTTTCGCATAGAAAGCTTTTTGAAGAACAAAGACAGAACTCCAAATGTTACCATTCCGTAAATTACTGAGCCAACCATTCTTACCCTACCAGCATAGGAGAGGTACTTAACTATCCAAGATTGTAGTTTTCTTATGATATTGTCAATAAATGGTTGGAGAGTGGCCATGGTTAGGCGCTTTGGGTTTAGAGGCAATCCCAGATAACGAGTTGGAAATGTACCTTGGCGAAACCCCGAGAGATTTGCAAGGACCGTAGCAGCTATGTCATTATACCCTCTGTCGAAAATTTCTGATTTGTCTGGATTCATTTGAAGCCCACTCATTTGCTAAAATTGCGACATAACTGAAGAAATTCCTAAGAGAGATACTTTAGACCCATCTGAGAAAAGTAATAGGTCATCTGCGAACAGCAGATGGGTGAGTCTCGGATCCTCACATTTTGGATGCAGTCTTATCTGACCTCCCTGCATCGCTTTGTCAAGTAGGTTTGAAAGAGATTCCATTACCATGATGAAATATACGGAGATAACAGATCCCCTTGGCATAAACCCTTTTTCCCTGGAAAGAATCCCGCCAGTTCACCATTTATTGCGACTAAGAACCAAGGTGAAGAGATGCATTCATTGACCCAAGCTCTGAACAACGGGGGAAAGTCTAAGCCTCAAGAAGCTTAAAGATGAAATCCAAAGAAACTGTATCAAAAGCTTTAAGGAGATCCAGTTTCAGCATTGCACTCCTTTGACAAAAAAGTTTTTCCATAGTGCCTAATCAGCTCTGAGGTTAATAGGAAATTCTCCCTAAGCTTCTTCCCTTGAGAAAAGCTGATTGGTTTGGGCTTACACAGAGAGCTAGAAGAGATTTGAGCCTATTGGCGATTATCTTCAGTATTACTTTGTACACAAGGTTGCAGCAACTGATAGGCAGGAAATCTCCAATCTTGCAAGCTTGAGTTGTTTCCGGGATTAAATCAATGGAAGTGTTATTGTTGTCTTTCAGTAGTCTTGCATTTCTGAAAAATTCACGTACTGCGTCAATTAGATCTTGTCCCACAATTCCCCAAGCTGACTTGAAAAATTCGACAAAGTAACCGTCTAGACCTGGGCTTTTGTCTAGCGGCATAGAAAAGAACCGTCTTTGTTACTTCCGCAGCAGTGACAACTCGTATCAAGTATGAGCATTGAGAATCCGAACACCGGAAAGTAATAAGATCCTGAGAGAGGCGACTGTGGCATGTGATTCCCTCAAATCAGTACTTCCTAGAGTCTCTTTGAAGTAGTTAGCTGCATGGCTCTTAATCTCTTCGGTGGTAGCAATGAGCATTTCATCTGAGTCCCGGAGAAAGTGTATATGGTTTATAGCTGTGCGTTGAGCAACTGTCTTGTGGTAAAAGAAAGTATCCTTATCACCCGAGCAATTCCAGCGAACTCGAGATTTTTGGCGATAAAATGTTTCTTCTGCTTTCTGAAGAGTCTTCCATTTGGATCTTTCCTCGTGTTCTTCTCGAGCCAGATCAGGATGAGGGGATGTAAGCAGTTGTCGCTGGATTTCATGAAACTATTCAGCCTGTTCTTTGACTCTAGTGGATATTCCACTGAAGTGAGTTTTATTCAGTGTGCGCAGAACCGACTTTAAGAGTTTTAGGGATCTAACCAGCTTGAACTGAAGTGAACCCTGAATATTACCACAGTACCAAGTCTCCTTTACAACATCTAAGTACTGCGGGTGATCAATGATGTGGTGAAAGAATTTGAATGGCTTCACCACACGCCTTCGAAGGTTTGGCATCGAGACTAGGCATGGTGCGTGATCTGATTGATCGGGTTCCAAAAATTCACAGTAAGCCTGTGGGAAAGTCTGAGCCCAAGCATGATTGAATAGAGCATGATCAATTTTCTTAGAGACTGGGTTGTTATCTTGGTTGTTCCACCATGTGAATGGAAGACCCTTAGTTGGAGCTTAGAAAAGCTCAGCCTCTTGTAGAGCTAAAGAGAAATCCTTGATACCTGAAGAGCCAACCTCAAGATACGGATGCTGGGAGTGTTGGTCCACTCGCAGAATCTGATTAAAATCACCTAAGACAGCCCAAGGGTGAGTAGAGACTGGAGTAGAACTATTCAACGAAGAAAACTCATCCCATAAACGAACTCTGTCTTCTGCCAAGTTGAAACCATATACAAAGCTGACAGTGAGAGTAACCTTCTCAGAGAGAATAAAGATACCACAAGTAACTATTTAGGGAGAAGATGCATAGACTGTGACCATATCTGATGGATGCCGTACTACGACAATCCTGGCAGTTCAATGCTGCTCTGAGTTCTCAAAAAACTTCCAACCAACTGGAAGAGCATTTATTATTCGACTTGAGTTGGAAGGTTGTATGTGTGTTTCTAAACAAGCTCCGAAACGTGGTCTGTGGTTTCTTATCCACTCCTTGACCATATTGTGGCGTATATTGCTGTTCAGACCTCTTACATTCCACGCAAAAAAAAACATGATTACTTATTTGGTTAAGATTTTGTAGCCTTTCGGCTACTCTTCCTGTTGGAGACAAGAATAAAAGGATTATCTTGTGTGTCCTCGTGAAGAAAACCCTGAAGCGTTTAATTTACTTTCGTCGTCTCCTGGTAAACAAGGACTTTGGAGTAGCCCAAGTTTCTGTATAATGATTCCGAAAGCTTTGCAGCTTGTTGTTCGACACGAGGCACTGCTCAAATAGCATCTTGATACTCTTCGAGATTGGTGTTTGATGGTCGATTCTCCAGGATTACATCATTTTCCTGTCTAGGAGTAGGGAACTCATCATTATCCTGTCCTGAGGTACTTGGATAAGAAGCATCCTTTTGAAGTTGAGAACCGGTGGCATCATCATCCTTATGAGTGTCATTACTGTCTGGTGGAGTTGTATTAACATCCAATGACGAATGCACCTCGTTTTGAGCCACTTGATTTGCCTAAGTTTCATGTGAACAATTCACTTCGAGGCTTCGCTTATCCGCCGAAGATCTGCCTTGTCTCAGGTTCGCGGCTTCTTGAGCGATTCTTGTGACTCTGCTGAGCAGCATTGTCCCCCGTGTCAGATTGTTTCCACACCGTTAAGTTCCTGGGACATTTTTAGTATCATGACCACATTTCCCACAACTAGAGCATTTGATTGGTAGCCAAGGGTAGGAGACGTCAATCTCGATCTCTGTGCCATTGGAGAGGCCTGATAAAATGCGCCTTGGCAGTTCACTTAAGAGGTTTAGTCTGACCCATATTTTTCCACCTCGAAGTTCTCTTTCCTCTCTGTTTCCGGAGCCAATGAATGTGGTTTCCCAATTGCAGTGGCAAGCCGACTCAAGCTCTGTCTATTAAACAAAAGGTAGGGAACACCACGAAGCTCAACAGGAACTACAGTCATGGTCAGTTCAGGCTCGTCATGGGAGAATTCAGATACCCATGGGGCAACAAACATGGGAGCTCCTGCTATCATCCAAGATTGGCGAGTAAGTAGGATTTCACGAGTTCTGACACTGGTAACTTTCAGGAGAAAGCACCCCTTTCCGACTTGATGAACAAAAATGCGAGGGCCATTCTTGCCAAATGGCATTCACAACACCAATGATTCTGCCCTTAGGTGGAATATCCCCATGAAATCGAGCAAAGAGAAATTCCTTGAACTCCTCTTTAGCCTCTTCGCTATTCTCATCTAGGATAAGAACAAATGGCGCCCCGGAGATATGCTGTGTGGGGGTACCTAGTTCCTCGAGCTGAGATGATTGTTTAATCACAGAGATTAGCTTCAGAGGGGGTAGCGGTTGCTCCGCAAAAGGAGAAAGAGGTGTTTGTTTCTTCTGGAGAAGGGAGCTCTGAGAAAGAGAATGGTCAGAGTTAACGGTTTCCAGTCGTGAGTCAGTAACGGAGGATGAACCTGCAACGGCACAAACAAGAACAGATTTTTCCGGCAGCTGGGGTAAGACGACTTGATTCAGTAGGAACAGCACCAACACACACGGCCGGTGAGAGATGTCCAGTTGAAGTCTGAGGTTTCACCCTGGAAGCGGACGGAAGAGAGAGAGCAAATCGAGCGAACTTGGAAGACGGAAACAGAAGGCCAAGGCCTGTTTTTTTTTCTTCTTCGGCATGGAGGATAGCTTTAGGAGGAGATAAAGAAGGGGGTAGGTAGAGAGTGCTCAGCGATGGCGTGAGGCCGGAGCCGCCGGTGAAAAGGGGGAAAAGAGACCCTAATCGCGATGTTCGCCCTAAGAGAGAGAAAAAGACCTTTTTCACCACACCCATCTGCAATCTTAAAAAAAAATGCTCATCTCTAACATGCGACTGAGAAAAGAGGATTAACAGGAAAATATCTAACCTTGTTTTTAAACTCTTAGGTAAGTTTCGATTTATATTTGTAGGAAAAGATAGGTGAAGGCAACGAAGTCATTGTTGGATAATGCTAAGCTTGTGGAAACTTAACATATTATTAGATGTTTAATATGCTAAGACATAAACACAAAAAAAAAAGAAATCTAGAATAGAAAAAGAAAGTTTTCTATTAGATTAGGATTGTGTTTTCCATATCCCACATGTTAAAGGGAATTTTCCTTCACTGTAAATATATGTCTCATAGAGAGGTGTTCCGTAAGAAATTTACGAGAAACATTGTGAGCTTTAGTTTTGTGTAGTTTCTAAAGCAATAAGAAAAGTTGTTCTTATTATTCTTTATTCTAAGAGATCCTTCAATTGGTATCAGAGCTTACGTTGAAGCTTCGGTCAAAGCTTAAGTTAAAGCTACGGTCAAAGCTTAAGTTGAAGCTTCGATCCTTGTAGCTGTGAAGCAAGAGTTCACGACACAAGATGGCTAACGTGAATAGGGCTCCACGCACGAAGTATTTTGGATCCCATCCTTCCAATATCCGATGCTGAACTCGACAAACTATACAGTTTAGTCGATGGGGATGAAAGTGTTACTTTGTGTGGGACACAATATAACCTGGTTCAGTTGATCAAAAGAAGAACGATGTTGCAATAACTCTTTTGTATCAACCTATGTCCGGAAATTTGATTCTCCAAGTGGGAGAACAAACCGCATCGAAAGAGATCTGGAATGCCATCAGCTCACGACACCATGGAGATGATCGTGTAAGGGAGGCAAGATTAGAGACGTCGATGACGGAGTTTGACAGGTTGAAGATGGATGATAGCGATACCGTAAACAGATTTGCGGGGAAGATACCAGGTCTAGCATCCGGAAGCCTCGTTAGAAGAAATAATAGAAGAACAAAACATGGTAAAGAAAGAGATGATCTTAGGAATGTCGTGTGTAACACACAAAGAAAGCATGCGTGACACATGTATAGAAGTGAAGCAAGCAAGACATTCATTCCCAACTAAGACCATGTTTCGTTCAACGAATATGTTGGAGTTGATCATGAAGAGGATCAAGTTTCATACGAGTGTCTCATGACAAGAAACCTAATATCGAGCACTTGAGGATAATCGGTTGAATAGCACATGCGAAGATATGTGTGACTCATCTGAAGAAGAAGAATGAGGTATTCTATTGGTTCAAAAGGTTTAAGGAAAGAATTGAGACTTTTTACACCGATAGAGGAGGAGATTTGATCTCATCCGAGTTCACTCTATCACAAGAATGGGTTGAATCCATGGTAGCCGAGTTGGAGTCTACCACAAGAAAAAAGACGTGGGAGCTTGTAAGGAAAGGAGAAGAAGATTGAGTTTATGTGTTATACAAGGCATTGTATGGGTTAAGCCAAGCACCTACGGTATGGAACATAAAAATCGATCAGGTCCTAAAGGAGATAAGCTTTAGGAAGTGCACATCAGTGTATCGCAAGAATGAAGGAGGAGACTTCTTGTTGTGTGACACAAAGATGGAAGTGTATAACATGACTCACGATGAACCAAAGATAAATGTTACGGATTTCAGAAGAATCATAGGATGTTTGAGGTATCTACTTCACACAAGACCTGACTTGTGTTACCCAGTGGGCGGGTTGAGTAGATACATGCACAATACCAGAGACTCTCATGGACAAGCCATCAAGAACATATTGCGGTATGTGAAAGGAACAATAAACTTTGGTCTGTTCTTCAAGAGAGATGCGTCAAGGAACGCCGTTGGTTATAGTGACAGCAGTCACAATATTGATGACGATGACGGGAGGAGCACGTCAGGACATGCATTCTATTACGGTTCATCACTGGTTACTTGGACGTCGCAGAAGCATCAAACGGTTGCATTATCGTCATGCGAAGCAAAGTTCATGGCAGCAACGAAAGCAGGAAGCAAGCTATATGGATCAAAGAATTGTTGTGTGAGATACTAAGTGAAGAAGACGAGAGAGTCAGACTTAGGATCGACAACAAATCAGCCATTGCTAAAAAAGAATCCGGTTTTCCATGGAAGAAGTAAGCACATACTTTGAAGATATCATTTCATTCGAGAGTGTGTGGAGAATGGGCAAATCGAAGTTGAGCATGTGCCGGTGTTGAACAGAAGGCCGACATCCTACCCAAGCCATTAGCAAGGATTAAGTTCAAGCAAATGAGGAGCTTAATTGGAGTTCAAGAAATTGATCTCCCTAATCCAAGTTGAAATTACGGGGATGATTGTTGGATAATTCCAAGCTTGTGGAAACTTAACATATTATTAGATTTTTAATATTTTAAGAAATAAACACAAAAAGGAAATCTAGAATAGGAAAATGAAGTTTTCTATTAGATTAGGTTTGTGTTTCCATATCCCACATGTTAAAGGGAATTGTCCTTCACTATAAATATAGGTCTCATGAAGAGGTGTTCCATAGAGATCTAAGAGACATTGTGAGCTTTAGTTTTGAGTAGTTTCTAAAGCAATAAAAAAAGTTGTTCTTATTATTGTTTGTTCTAAGAGATCCTTCAGTCATTACAAAATCTCTTTTGTTATAACTCGTACACCAACAGTATTCTTTCCTACGTCAATCAAGGAATGTGTATATGTTCTTCTCTAGTTTGATAGGTGTTCTGTTTTTTAAAGATGTGTTGTACGCAATGTGTTCACGCCCGACCCGGATCCGCGCTCGGACTGCTAAACCCGGTGACCCGGTAAGTAATCCGATTTGGGTTTTAAGAAATATTCACTAATTAAAAAAATCGATAAACACTTGCTAAAAACCCTTAAGTCGGTGATCCTGGCTATCGGACGAACCAGTGAATAAATTTTATTTAGTTTTGTTTCTTAAGTTTTTAACTACTTTTTTTAAATATTGTTTGTATTCAAAAATAAAAACTTAGGTTTTTACTTTTTAGTTTTAGCTTTCTCATGAAATTATTGTTTTCTTTACTATCACATATATTCTATATCTCCCTCAACTTTATTTTAAAACTTTTGCTGGTTTCGTTTATAATAAATAGCATTTGTTTTAACCTTCTAGGTTCTAACTTCTGTCGTATAAACTTTTTATTATTATTTTTGTGAATCACATGTTTTTATCTTGTTTTCTTGATTATACATGTTTCTAAATAATTTTTTTTTGTTAATCAAATTCATTGATCTTATACAATTTTGTAAAATCGTATATAATATCAACTAAAATATTTATTGTGCTATTTAGATTTTTATGAACATTTCATTATGCCACCTAAAGAAAATATAGTTAAGAATGATAGATATCATAAGTCTTGTTATGCTCAAATCCTAATTTCTTAAAAAACGTTGTTAAATAATTAAAATTATTATTGAATATTATATGTGTGAAATGAAAATAAAAATATATAAATATATTAAAATTAATTAACTTATTAATTTGTGGTTTGTCCGCGGTCAACCCAATAATCTATTGACCCAAAAAAATTTCCGGTTCAGTGTCTGGGCCGGGTTTAAAAACCTTGGTTGTACGTGTTGTTTACCGTAAACTCTGTTAAAATGTTTCTACATTGTATATCTTCCTTCATTTGCTTGTATTTAGTACTTGCATTTTTTTTAAACTGGTTGAATTTATTCAACAGGGGAAAACGAATTTGGGTGGGTTAAATGACAATAGCATATTTTGAAAATAGTGTAGTAAAGAAAGGGAAGTTATTTTGGCTAAGGATCAATGTGGAGTTGTCACCTCAGCATGGTATAAGTGTAAATAAGTTACAAAATAAATGTTACTCTTTAAAAAATTCCTGTCAATAAGTAAGAGATTACAAATTACAACGTAAATGACTATGTTTTGTTGTAGTGATTACAATAAAAATCAAAGTTGAAATATTTAAGAACACTACAATCAAACAATGTGACTCATGGGACATATAAGAAACTAATATTTAATTTAATTAACAATAGAATGTTTCAACATGTTTTTGAGGTTCTTTCATCCACTAAAATAATCCAACCTACTTGTTTGATCCTCAAAATCCAATAATAAAAATTTCATTGAATAAGATTAAATCCTTAAATGTTTCATAATTGTCTGAATAAAAAATGCAACACTTTTATTATCACAATGTTCATCTTTTCTTTGGTTTTCTATAATATAATGAGATATTCCTTAATTGACATAAAACTTTTACACAACTAATTTATAATCCTATTGTGTGTTTGGTTGACTAGAAACTCTGGAACAATGTTCCTTTAACATTGGAACGAGAAACCGATAAAAATGAAGACTTGATTTGCAGTTGGATTCCGCTTCCAGAAAAGCTTTACAACAAGCAGGACAAACATTACAAAATTTATGGGTCATTATGGATTGAGAGATCTCTGCAACGCATCCTGAAATATTCATCAATGTTGACAAACCTTTTGTATTGTCGGGCATTCCTGGCATACCAGAACTTGGTGAGATTGAAAACCGAAGTGGAAATTGTGGTAGTTGAGCATTCCCGGAAGCTGCAATGCATATAGATAGAAATAACACATTTATGATGGACATGATAGACTATGACAAGTATTATGCAAGAACAGAAAGACAAGAATAAGAATTCCAATATAAGGTCATCGAAGTGTAATATGTGATATTATCTTCTGTATCAAAATGCTCATTTCAAAACTATCAAACTTTTTTGTTGTTCCCAAAGAGATTTTTTAATTGTTTTAGATCTTTAAAACAATGGATGAGATATAAGGCAAAAAATTAATATATTTACTTTCTTAATTTAAATTACTATTATAGAAAAAAATTATAAAAAAAACACTAAAACTCACTGAAAATAACTCTTTTTTGTCATATATTAGATTAAACACAATTTTGCATCAGTTCTTACAGAAAGCCAGCAAAGGTATAACCCTTTCCGGAGCCATAAGCCGGCGTGATACAAGTTACCACTCAAAGCCAAACGAAGGAGCTAAGACCGATTCTACAGACTCATAAAACCAAAAGAAAGAACAAGAAACCAAAAGAAAACTGAAGAACAAGCCTAAACTTCAAGAAAGATGAAACTGCTTGAAACCGGAATTTGGATTGAGTTGAAAAGCGAAACCGGTCTATATTATTAGAGTTGAGCTGAAATTCTCAGAATTGTTCCCATTGGAACCACGTGCAACCAACACACTTACCACTTCTTAAAAAAAAAGAAGCCACCAGAGAACAAGTCTTCAACCCAAACAGCCAACGATGAGATAAATACACGTTTGTCGATCGACTAATCCACGACCGTTGCAATTCAGCATAAGCTTCACAGCCCCTAACCAAGGAATCCGGAGAACCTGTAGGTTGCAAACCAAGGGACTGCATAACATTCCCTGCTTCGACGCTTCATCAAATGAAATCCTAAATACAACACCGAGGTTAAATGACGAGAACAAACCAGCTACTACACACAGCAGACACCTGACGCATCAAGGAAGAACAAACAGGCCAATGACCACAGCAGATCGACTCCAAGCAAAGGCCCAAGAAAGATCTCCTTCCAAACAAGTCGCAAACCAAACAAACTCCAGCTCGATAGAAACCTCTAAACCTCCTTCACACCACGATACAGAGATTGAGATACAAGCTCGATAAACCACCAATGGACGCCTGAAGGCCGCTTGACCAGGTCTTATGGAAGAATTAAAAACTCACATCATAGTCGGCTATAACCTGCAACGGCTCACCTGAAAACAGGTTCGACACTAGAGAAGCTCTTATATTGCTAAAATATTTCAGAAAGATTCAAAACAAAATTATTTTTTATATAAAACTTATCTAATTAAAAATAAATAATGTAATAACTCCAGCAGAGATTTTACTGAAATGTCTAATAAATATATGATGGATAAACAGAAATTACATTTAATAAGTTCATCATATTGTTGTCAAAACTCGATCAAAACATTTGGAGGATTAAATTTCCATTACGAATCACAACATAAATGACTATTGTTGTTGTAATAATTATAATAAGAATCAAAGTTCACTACAAGAAAACATCGTTATTCTGAGGGACATACCGAGGGAAACTGAGTTCCTCGGAATTTTCTGACCAAAAACCGAGGAAATACCGAGGAAACCAAGAAATGTGGTTTCCTCGGAATTTCCTCGGAATTTTCCGAGGAAATTCCGAGGAAGACACACTTCCTCAGTAGTTTCCGAGGGAATACCGAGGAAACCGTGTTCGTCGGAAAAAACCGACGGGGATTTCAAAATTCCGAGGACTTTTTGTAGCCGTTAGAGAGCCGTTGGGGGGATTTTAAAAATTCCGAGGAAATTCCGAGGAAGTGTCGGTTCTCCTCGGAATTTCCTCAGTATGTCGGCAGGATTTCATCTATAAATACAGCCACCCCTCTTCCTCTTCATTCCACTCCATTTCTTCTTCTTCCCTCCTACTATCACGAATTTGGTTTCAAAAAAAACATGTCTTCTTCAAATTATTTTCGTTCTTGGAATCGATCGACCTCATTTGGATCCGGACACAAGATTGCGTACGGAAGAATACCAATGAGGTATAACCGAATTCATGGGGTTAGTTCGCCAACAACCGGAAGCAGAAACATGTAAGTTAAGATGTTCTTGCTCTAATTGTAAAAATAGAAAGGTTATTAAAGAGTGGGATGTTTGGACTCATCTATATTTGAGTGGGTTTAGACGAAGTTACAAAATTTGGTATCATCATGGGGAAACTAATTATGAACTTGGTAGTACTAGCGAACCTCAGCCGGCGGTTAGATTAGAAGAACCAATTAGAACGGATGTAGATTATGGTGTAGGTACTGAGCAGATGGTAAATGATCATTTTAGAGGGGAAGATTTACCCAATGCAGAAGCTAGGAGATTTTATGATATGTTGGATGCTGGAAAGCAACCATTGTACGAAGGTTGCAGAGATGGTCATTCAGCTTTATCATCTGCTACAAGACTGATGGGCATTAAAACAGATTATAACTTGGTGAAGACTGTGTGGATGCGATAGCTGATTTTGTTAAAGGTATTCTACCTGAGGATAATGTAGCTCCAGGTTCATACTACGAGGTTCAGAAACTCGTAGCTGGTGTTGGTTTATCTTATCAGGTAATAGATGTATGCAGCGATAACTGCATGATTTATTGGAGGGCGGATGACCAGCGGATTACATGCAAATTTTGTGGGAAGCCTCGTTATAAAGATATGAGTTGGAAGAGTTCCAGTGCCATATAAAAGGATGTGGTATTTGCCTTTGACAGAAAGGTTCCAGAGGTTGTATCTTTCGGGGCGCACAGCGCAACGAATGAGATGGCATGCGGAGCACTCAACAGATGGTGAGATTAGACATCCTTCAGATGCAAAAGCGTGGAAGCATTTCCAATCAAAGTATCCCGACTTTGCGTATGAGAGAAGAAATGTCTACCTTGGATTATGTACTGATGGTTTCAGCCCGTATGGGAAGAGTGGAAGACAATATTCTCTATGGCCAGTCATTGTAACACCATACAACTTACCCCCAAACTTGTGCTTGCGACGAGAGTTTCTGTTTCTCTCCATTCTCGTTCCCGGACCAGAGCATCCTAAGAGATCACTTGATGTGTTTCTTCAGCCACTAATATATGAGTTGCAACAACTATGGGCTGAAGGTGCTAAAACATACAATATTTCGTGTAAAGAGAACTTTCAAATGCGGGCAGTACTAATGTGGACAATAAGTGATTTTCCAGCATATGGTATGTTATCTGGATGGACAACGCATGGGAGGCTATCATGTCCATATTGTCAAGATGACACAGATGCTTTCCAACTAAAGAACGGAAGAAAAACGTGTTGGTTTGACTGTCACAGACGATTCCTACCACCTGATCATCCATACCGTCGGTTTAATACTTTGTTTAGGAAGAACAAGCAGGTGTTTGATGGTCCACCTGAAGAAGTTAGTGGGAAAGGTTTGAAGACACAACTAAGAGATTTTGGTGCAGCAAGGACGCTAGACGTCGGTGGACATGAGCATTTTCCGGTAGATGCTGTTGGAGAACTACATAGCTAGCACAAAAAAAAATATTTTTTGGGATCTGCCATACTGGGAGGATCATCTGCTAAGGCATAATTTAGATGTCATGCATATTGAGAAGAACTTTTTTGACAATCTCATGAACACGATCCTTAACGTTCAAGGTAAAACAAAGGATAATTTGAAGTCAAGACTGGATTTAGTCGATATATGTGCTCGTTCAGAACTTCATGTTGATGGGAATGGTAGGGCTCCTTTTCCCATATACCGACTTGATGCAGAGGGAAAAAATGCGTTCTTTGATTGGATTTCAAACGATGTGAATTTTCCAGACGGTTACGCATCTAATTTGCGTAACTGTATCGACAGAAAGGAAGGAAAGTTTATTGGCTTGAAAAGTCACGATTGCCATGTGTTGGCTTTACAACATGCAGGACCAATGTTACCAAATTTATGAGTCATTATGGATTGAGAGATCTCCGCAACACATCCTGGAATGTTCATCAATGTTGACAAACATTTTGTAATGTCGGGCATCCCTGGCAAACCAGGACTCGGTGGGATCGAAAATGGAAGTGGAAATTGTTGTTGTTGAGCAGTCCCGGAAGCTGCAATGCATATAACTAATAGGAGAAATAATACATTTCTTATGGTCATGATGAATATGACTAGTATTGCACAACAAGAGAAAGAGAAGAATAAGAATTCCAATATAAGGTTTTTATTTGATGGTGTTAGGTAATTGGCTATGATGTTCATTTTATAGGGAAACCTTTAAGGAAATACTAATTACCTTAGGAAAATGTATTTTATTTTACTTTTTAGTCAATTTGATGTTTTTATTCTTTTGAGAAAATATTAACAGGAAGAAATAGTTAATTATGTACTAATGAGAGACTAATTAATGCCTAATAATACAATATATCAATTAAATTACATTCGTTTCTATAAGGTCATTATTCAGCTATATGAAAAAATATTGATTATAATCTTGACTATATATGAATTATTAAGTAATACGTTTAAATGCTGATATACGTGAAGTTAGTGAAAAAACTGATTCACAATAAGACGTTGTTGAATGTTCATGTCCATCATAAGAAAATAAATTTTCTAAGATGCATCAAAATTATTGTAATGAGCTGAAATTGCTCAAATTTCAATAAATTTTAAAGAAGATTAAAAATTCGACAACACCAATTCATAATAAAACTAAATAACTGCTTACATATGTTAAAAAAACAAACCCATATGATAGTCTATATTGACTCTCTATTAATTAAGATCTTCTTTAAAATCATTACTTTCCCACAACAAGTGTCGGAAAATTTGTTTTATCAGTAAAATTCATTGTTATCAAAGTGTACTTGGATATCATTATTTGTATCAAAATGCTCTTTTTAGAATTATCTAGCAGCTTTACGTTGTTTTAAAGGAGCTTTCATTAAAATATAAAATTATTAACTTAAAAGAATGAAGGAGATCCAAGTGTCCAATAGCGAAAAACTATTATGTTTACTTATTTACTTTAAATTATTATTATGACAATATTCTTAAAACATAAATTAATAAACTAAAACTGATTGACAATCACTCATTAATTGTTAAAAGACTTTAGAAAGGTAAAAATTATTTTATTTCTAAATAAAAAGTATCTAATTAAAAATCAATTATTTTTGTTAGTAATCAAATTAAATAACAACTCTTTCTGAGATTTTACTAATATTTCAGATAAATATACGCTGGAAGAAATTGAATTACATACAATAAGTTCCTCAGATTATTGTAAAAATTCGGTGAAAACATTTCAAGGAATAAACTTCCATTAGAAATTACAACAGAAATGGTAATGTTTGGTTATAGTGATTACAATAAGAATCAAGTTTGAAGTCTTGAAGAACAGTACGACCAAATAGTGTGATTAATGAGACATATAAAAATAACTAGCTTTTTATTAAAATTCGAATGTTTCGACTAGTTTTTGAGGTGCTTTCATCCATTAAAATAAATCCAACTAGCTGTTTGATCCTCAAAATTCAATATTGAAAGTTTCATCGAATAAGAGTAAATCCTTAAATTTTTCATAATTAATTGAAAAGTAGAAATGCAACACTATTATTATTATATAAATCTTCTTGTCTTTGTGTTTCTATAATATATTGGGATAACCCTTGACTAAAAATAAAATGTTACATACTACTTTCTATTCCTACAGTGTGGTTGGTGAACTAGCAATTCTTGAGCAATGTTCCTTTAACAATGGAACGAGAAACGGATTGAAAGGAAGATTTGGTGTGCAGTTGGCTTCTACTTCTAGAAAAGCTTTACAACATGAAGGACCAATGTTACCAAATTTATGAGTCATTATGGATTGAGAGATCTCCGCAACACATCCTGGAATGTTCATCAATGTTGACAAACATTTTGTAATGTCGGGCATCCCTGGCAAACCAGGACTTGGTGGGATCGAAAATGGAAGTGGAAATTGTGGTAGCTGAGCAGTCCCGGAAGCTGCAATGCATATAACTACTAGGAGAAATAATACATTTCTTATGGTCATGATGAATATGACAAGTATTGCACAACAAGAGAAAGAGAAGAATAAGAATTCCAATATAAGGTTTTTGTTTGATGGTGTTAGGTAATTGGCTATGACGTTCATTTTATAGGGAAACCTTTAAGGAAATACTAATTACCTTAGGAAAATGTATTTTTTTTACGTTTTAGTCAATTTGACGTTTTTATTCTTTTGAGAAAATATTAACGGAAGAAATGGTTGATTATGTACTAATGAGACACTAATTAAGGCTTAATAATACAATATATTAATAAAATTACATTCGCTTCTATAAGGTCTCTATTTAATTATATGAAAAAATATTGATTATAATCTTGACTATATACGAATTATTAACTAATAGGTTTAAATGCTGATATACGTGAAGTTAGTAAAAAAAAAAGGTTCACAATAAGACGTTGCTGAATGTTCATGTCCATCATAAGAAAATAAATTTGCTAAGATGCATCAAAATTATTTTAATGAGCTGAAATTGTTCAAATTTCAATAAATTTTAAAGAAGATTAAAAATTCAACAACACCAATTCATAATAAAATTAAATAACTGCTTACATATGTTAAAAACAAACCCATATGATAGTCTATATTGACTTTCTATTAATTAAGATCTTCTTTAAAATCATTACCTTTCCCCAACAAGTGTCGGAGAAATATGTTCTATCAGTAAAATTCATTGTTATCAAAGTGTACTTGGATATCATTATTTGTACCAAAATGCTCTTTTTAGAATTATCTAGCTGCTTTATGTTGTTTTAAAGGAGCATTCGTTAAAATATAAAATTATTAACTTAAAAGAATGAAGGAGATTCAAGTGTCCAATAGCGAAAAACTATTATTTTTACTTATTTACTTTAAACTTTTATTATGACAATATTCTTAAAACATAAATTAATAAACTAAAACTGATTGACAATCACTCATTAATTGTTAAAAGACTTTAGTAAGGTAAAATTATTTTATTTCTAAATAAAAAGTATCTAATTAAAAATCAATTATTTTTGTTAGTAATCAAATTAAATAACAACTCTTTCTGAGATTTTACTTAATATTTCAGATAAATATACGCTGGAAGAAATTGAATTACATACAATAAGTTCCTCAGATTATTGTAAAAATTCGGTGAAAACATTTCAAGGAATAACTTCCAATAGAAATTACAACAGAAATGGTAATGTTTGGTTATAGTGATTACAATAAGAATCAAATTTGAAGTCTTGAAGAACAGTACGATCAAATAGTGTGATTAATGAGACATATAAAAATAACTAGTTTTTTATTAAAATTAGAATGTTTGGACTAGTTTTTGAGGTGCTTTCATCCATTAAAATAAATCCAACTAGCTGTTTGATCCTCAAAATTCAATATTGAAAGTTTCATCGAATAAGAGTAAATCCTTAAATTTTCATAATTAATTCAAAAGTAGAAATGCAACACTATTATTATTATATAATCGTCTTGTCTTTGTGTTTCTATAATATATTGGGATAACCCTTGACTAAAAATAAAATGTTACATACTACTTTCTATTCCTACAGTGTGGATGGTGAACTAGCAATTCTGGAGCAATGTTCATTTAACAATGGAACGAGAAACAGAGTGAAAGGAAGATTTGGTGTGCAGGTGGCTTCTGCTGCTAGAAAAGCTTTACAACATGCAGGACCAATGTTACCAAATTTATGAGTCATTATGGATTGAGAGATCTCCGCAACACATCCTGGAATGTTCATCAATGTTGACAAACATTTTGTAATGTCGGGCATCCCTGGCAAACCAGGACTCGGTGGGATCGAAAATGGAAGTGGAAATTGTGGTAGCTGAGCAGTCCCGGAAGCTGCAATGCATATAACTACTAGGAGAAATAATACATTTCTTATGGTCATGATGAATATGACAAGTATTGCACAACAAGAGAAAGAGAAGAATAAGAATTTCAATATAAGGTTTTTGTTTGATGGTGTTAGGTAATTGGCTATGATGTTCATTTTGTAGGGAAAACTTTAAGGAAATACTAATTACCTTAGGAAAATATATTTTATGTTACTTTTTAGTCAATTTGACGTTTTTATTCTTTTGAGAAAATATTAACGGAAGAAATGGTTGATTATGTACTAATGAGACACTAATTAATGCTTAATAATAAAATATAAAAATAAAATTGCATTCGATTCTATAAGGTCTCTATTTAACTATATGAAAAAATATTGATTATAATCTAGACTATATATGAATTATTAAGTAATAGATTTAAATGCTGATATACGTGAAGTTAGTGAAAAAACTGGTTCACAATAAGACGTTGTTGAATGTTCATGTCCATCATAAGAAAATAAATTTGCTAAGATGCATCAAAATTATTTTAATGAGCTGAAATTATTCAAATTTCAATAAATTTTAAAGAAGATTAAAAATTCAACAATACCAATTCATAATAAAATTAAATAACTGCTTACATATGTTAAAAACAAACTCATATGATAGTCTATATTGACTCTCTATTAATTAAGATCTTCTTTAAAATCATTACTTTTCCCCAACAAGTGTTGGAAAAAGATTTTCTATCAGTAAAATTCATTGTTCTCAAATTGTACTTGGATATCATTCTTTGTATCAAAATGCTCTTTTTAGAATTATCTAGCTGCTTTACGTTGTTTTAAAGGAGCTTTCGTTAAAATATAAAATAATTAACGTAAAAGAATAAAGGAGATCAAAGTGTCCAATAGCGAAAAAATATTATGTTTACTTTAAATTATTATTATTATGAAAATATTATTAAAAACATAAATTAATGAACTAAATGTTGTCCTCTGTTCTTACAAAAAACTTATGTCCTCTGTTCTTACAAAATGTTGTAATTTTTGACACTGATTAATAAAACTTCTTTTAGACAGAAAAATAAATCGTATAAAGATATCTTATAACATTAGTTTCTGAACTGAGAAGAATATATAATTGAGGATTTCCATCACAAATATTCACTGGAAGTTAAACTTTTTTTTGAATGAAGAAGTTAAACTTAACAAAAAATTGCTTTTCCCGTTCTTATTTATAATGATCTAACTCTCGATTTGGCTGAATTATTTGTCCTACATCCTATATGTGATTAAGTTGTATGCTGCAAGTTGACTTTCCATGACTGCTTTTTTGTACAGTTCTTATATCTTTATTGACATAGATACTATTTATTTTGACCATATAGATTGTAATCACGATGTGAGAAAGAACACAAATGTGCAATTTTCGTCATGGCTCCACTAAATATGTGATATCATATCAAAATTTTATAATGTCTGGAGTTAGTAACAACAATTGTATCCACTCCATTACCTTAAGAACACATGTAGCTTAGGTTCTACCCACCGTGCTTCTTCTCTTTCCATGTCCACATATTGGATGCTTGATGCTAAATCTCTAAATATCTATCATAAACTGTCACAAAAACAAGGGCGGGTAAAAACAAAACTTAATGTTATTTATATCTTAAACTTATAATTAAAAACGTAAAGATATCCAATAGAAATTATTAGCAGATTTATGTTTGCCACAAATAAAAAATATATTAACACGCCTCTACGATTACAATTGGTTTATATCCCCTTACTCCAACATATATATTTTGTAGTTTGCACATTCACATTATACATTATAAACAACAAGAGGTTAACTTCAAACTAAATATGCGTACAACATGAAAAGATCTTTTAACTTTAATGAACCAATCGCATCTCAGTATTATATACGTTTGCTTCGATACCAAAGCAAATACATGAACTCTATTTCAAATTGTGCAACAAGTAATCAAAACCAATAAGAAATGTCAAAAAATCCGCGCGTAGCGCGGGACACACCACTAG
>CAJHQQ010004992.1:0-21670 GCA_905132885.1 Moricandia moricandioides | reverse complement strand
AAACTGGAATCACTTCAGTTAAAAGTGGAATAACATCTTCATCATAACTCCTATTATATTGATTCAACTTCAGGATGATTATCCACTGATTTATGAGTCCAGATAAAGCTTCTTACATCTTGATTCATTCTGGTTTTATTAGAATCAAGAAGATATTGCCAAATCTCCAAACAGGGTAAACTAGAGTCACTTCGGTTAAAAGTGGGATAACTTCTTCATCATAACTCCTATGATCTTGATTCAAGTTCAGGGTGATTATAAACTGATTTATGAGTCCGAATCAAGCTTCATACATTGTGGTTCATTCTTGTTTTATTAGTATCAAGAAGAAATTGCCAAATCTCCAAAGAGGGCAAACTGGAATCACTTCGGTTAAAAGTGGGATAACTTCTTCATCATAACTCCATTGATATTGATTCAACTTCAGGATGATTCTCCACTGATTTATGAGTCCAAATAGAGCTTCTTACATCTTGATTCATTCTGGTTTGATTAGAATCAAGAAGAAATTGCCAAATCTCCAAACAGGGTAAACTGGAATCACTTCGGTTAAAAGTGGGATAACTTCTTCATCATAACTCCTATGATACTTGATTGAACTTCAGGGTGATTATACACTGATTTATGAGTCCGAATCAAGTTTCTTACATCTGTGATTCATTCTGGTTTTATTAGTATCAAGAAGAAATTGCCAAATCTCCAAATAGGGCAAACTGGAATCACTTCGGTTAAAAGTGGGATAACTTCTTCATCATAACTCCTATGATATTGATTCAACTTCAGGGATGATTCTCCACTGATTTATGAGTCCAAATAGAGCTTCTTACACCTTGATTCATTCTGTTTTGATTAGAATCAAGAAGAAATTGCCAAATCTCCAAACAGGGCAAACTGGAATCACTTCGGTTAAAAGTGGGATAACTTCTTCATCATAAGTCCAATGATATTGATTCAAATTCAGGGATGATTCTACACTAATTTATGAGTCCAAATCAATATTCTTACATCTTGATTCATTCTGGTTTGATTAGAATCAAGAAGAAATTTCCAAATCTCCAAACAGGGTAAACTGGAATCACTTCGGTTAAAAGTGGAATAACATCTTCATCATAAACTCCTATGATATTGATTCAAATTCAGGGATGATTCTACACTGATTTATGAGTATAAATCAAGATTCTTACATCTTGATTCATTCTGGTTTGATTAGATCAAGAAGAAATTGCCAAATCTCCAAACATAGTAAACTGGAATCACTTCGGTTAAAAGTGGGATAACTTCTTCCTCATAACTCCTAGATTTGATTCAACTTCAGGGATGATTCTAACACTGATTTATGAGTCCAAATCAAGCTTCTTATCATCGTGATTCATTCTGGTTTATTAGTATCAAAGAAGAAATTGTCAAAATCTCCAAATAGGTAAACTTGAATCACTTCCGGTTAAAAAGTAGGATCTTCTTCATCATAACTCCTATGATATTGATTCAACTTCAGGATGATTCTATACTCTGATTTATGAGTCCAAATAAAAATTCTTACAATCTTGATTCATTGGTTTGATTAGAATCAAGAAGAAATTGCCAAATCTCCAAACAGGGTGAAACTGGAGTCCTTGGTTGAAAAGTGGGATAACTTCTTCGTCATATACTCCTATGATCTTGATTCAAATTCAGGGTTGATCTACACTAATTAATGGGTCAAATCAAGCTTCTTAAATCGTGATCATTCTGGTTTATTAGTATCAAGAATAAATTGCAAATCTCGAAAACAGGGCAAATTGGAATCACTTCGGTTAAAAGTGGGATAACTTCTTCATCATAGCTCTTATGATCTTGATTCAACTTCAGGGTAATTCTATTCTGATTAATAAGTCCAAATCAAGCTTCTTACATCGTGATTCCTTCTAATTTTATTAGTATCAAGAATAAATTGCCAAATCTCCAAACAGGCAAACTAGAATCACTTCGGTTAAAAGTGAGATAACTTCTTCATCATAAGTCCAAAGATATTGATTCAACTTCAGGGTGATTATCCACTGATTTATGAGTCCAAAATGAAGCTTCTTACATCTTGATTCATTCTGGTTTAATTAGAATCAAGATGAAATTACCAAATCTCCAAAATAGGCGTAAACTGGAGCCACTTCGGTTAAAAGTTGGATAACTTCTTCATCATAACTCCTATGATCTTGCTTTAACTTCAGGGTGGTTCTACACTGATTTATGAGTCAAAATCAAGCTTCTTACATCGTGATTCATTCTGGTTTTATTAGTATCAAGAAGAAATTGCCAAATCTCCAAATAGGGCATATTGTAATCACTTCGGTTAAAAGTGGGATAACTTCTTCATCATAACTCCAATGATATTGATTCAACTTCAGGATTATTATACACTGATTTATGAGTCCAAATTAAGATTCTTACATCTTGATTCATTCTGGTTTGATTAGAATCAAGAAGAAATTGCCAAATCTACAACAGGGTAAACTGGAATCACTTCAGTTAAAAGTGGAATAACATCTTCATCATAACTCCTATTATATTGATTCAACTTCAGGATGACTATCCACTGATTTATGAGTCCAGATAAAGCTTCTTACATCTTGATTCATTCTGGTTTTATTAGAATCAAGAAGATATTGCCAAATCTCCAAACAGGGTAAACTAGAGTCACTTCGGTTAAAAGTGGGATAACTTCTTCATCATAACTCCTATGATCTTGATTCAAGTTCAGGGTGATTATAAACTGATTTATGAGTCCGAATCAAGCTTCATACATTGTGGTTCATTCTTGTTTTATTAGTATCAAGAAGAAATTGCCAAATCTCCAAAGAGGGCAAACTGGAATCACTTCGGTTAAAAGTGGGATAACTTCTTCATCATAACTCCATTGATATTGATTCAACTTCAGGATGATTCTGCACTTATTTATGAGTCCAAATAGAGCTTCTTACACCTTGATTCATTCTGGTTTGATTAGAACCAAGAAGAAATTGCCAAATCTCCAAACAGGGTAAACTGGAGTCACTTCGGTTAAAAGTGGGATAACTTCTTCATCATAACTGCAATGATCTTGCTTCAACTCCAGGGTGGTTCTACACTGATTAATGAGTCCCAATCAAGCTTCTTACATCGTGATTAATTCTGGTTTTATTAGTATCAAGAATAAATTGTCAAATCTCCAAATAGGGCAAACTGGAATCACTTCGGTTAAAAGTGGGATAACTTCTTCATCATAGCTCTTATGATCTTGATTCAACTTCAGGGTAATTCTATTCTGATTAATAAGTCCAAATCAAGCTTCTTACATCGTGATTCCTTCTAATTTTATTAGTATCAAGAATAAATTGCCAAATCTCCAAACAGGGCAAACTAGAATCACTTGGGTTAAAAGTGGGATAACTTCTTCATCATAAGTCCAATGATATTGATTCAACTTCAGGGTGATTATCCACTGATTTATGAGTCCAAATGAAGCTTCTTACATCTTGATTCATTCTGGTTTAATTAGAATCAAGATGAAATTACCAAATCTCCAAATAGGGTAAACTGGAGCCACTTCGGTTAAAAGTTGGGATAACTTCTTCATCATAACTCCTATGATCTTGCTTTAACTTCAGGGTGGTTCTACACTGATTTATGAGTCAAAATCAAGCTTCTTACATCGTGATTCATTCTGGTTTTATTAGTATCAAGAAGAAATTGCCAAATCTCCAAATAGGGCATACTGTAATCACTTCGGTTAAAAGTGGGATAACTTCTTCATCATAACTCCAATGATATTGATTCAACTTCAGGATTATTATACACTGATTTATGAGTCCAAATTAAGATTCTTACATCTTGATTCATTCTGGTTTGATTAGAATCAAGAAGAAATTGCCAAATCTACAAACAGGGTAAACTGGAATCACTTCAGTTAAAAGTGGAATAACATCTTCATCATAACTCCTATTATATTGATTCAACTTCAGGATGATTATCCACTGATTTATGAGTCCAGATAAAGCTTCTTACATCTTGATTCATTCTGGTTTGATTAGAATCAAGAAGATATTACCAAATCTCCAAACAGGGTAAACTAGAGTCACTTCGGTTAAAAGTGGGATAACTTCTTCATCATAACTCCTATGATCTTGATTCAAGTTCAGGGTGATTATAAACTTATTTATGAGTCCGAATCAAGCTTCATACATTGTGGTTCATTCTTGTTTTATTAGTATCAAGAAGAAATTGCCAAATCTCCAAAGAGGGCAAACTGGAATCACTTCGGTTAAAAGTGGGATAACTTCTTCATCATAACTCCATTGATATTGATTCAACTTCAGGATGATTCTGCACTTATTTATGAGTCCAAATAGAGCTTCTTACACCTTGATTCATTCTGGTTTGATTAGAACCAAGAAGAAATTGCCAAATCTCCAAACAGGGTAAACTGGAGTCACTTCGGTTAAAAGTGGGATAACTTCTTCATCATAACTCCTATGATCTTGATTGAACTTCAGGGTGATTATAAACTGATTTATGAGTCCGAATCAAGTTTCTTACATTGTGGTTCATTCTTGTTTTATTAGTATCAAGAAGAAATTGCAAAATCTCCAAATATGGCAAACTGGAATCACTTCGGTTAAAAGTGGGATAACTTCTTCATCATAACTCCATCGATATTGATTCAACTTCAGGATGATTCTCCACTGATTTATTAGTACAAATAGAGCTTCTTACACCTTGATTCATTCTGTTTTGATTAGAACCAAGAAGAAATTGCCAAATCTCCAAACCGGGTAAACTGGAATCACTTCGGTTAAAAGTGGGATAACTTCTTCATCATAAGTCCAATGATATTGATTCAAATTCAGGATGATTCTACACTAATTTATGAGTCTAAATCAATATTCTTACATCTTGATTCATTCTGGTTTGATTAGAATCAAGAAGAAATTTCCAAATCTCCAAACAGGGTAAACTGGAATCATTTCGGTTAAAAGTGGAATAACATCTTCATCATAACTCCTATGATATTGATTCAAATTCAGGATGATTCTACACTAATTTATAAGTCTAAATCAAGATTCTTACATCTTGATTCATTCTGGTTTGATTAGAACCAAGAAGAAATTGCCAAATCTCCAAACATAGTAAACTGGAATCACTTCGGTTAAAAGTGGGATAACTTCTTCCTCATAACTCCTATGATCTTGATTCAACTTCAGGGTGATTCTACACTGATTTATGAGTCCAAATCAATCTTCTTACATCGTGATTCATTCTGGTTTTATTAGTATCAAGAACAAATTGTCAAATCTCCAAATAGGACAAACTGGAATCACTTCGGTTAAAAGTAGGATAACTTCTTCATCATAACTCCAATGATATTGATTCAACTTCAGGATGATTCTATACTGATTTATGAGTCCAAATAAAGCTTCTTACATCTTGATTCATTCTGTTTTGATTAGAATCAAGAAGAAGTTGCCAAATCTCCAAACAGGGTAAACTGGAGTCACTTCGGTTAAAAGTGGGATAACTTCTTCGTCATAACTCCTATGATCTTGATTCAAATTCAGGGTGATTCTACACTAATTAATGAGTCCAAATCAAGCTTCTTAAATCGTGATTCATTCTGGTTTTATTAGTATCAAGAATAAATTGCCAAATCTCGAAACAGGGCAAATTGGAATCACTTCGGTTAAAAGTGGGATAACTTCTTCATCATAGCTCTTATGATATTGATTCAACTTCAGGATGATTCTACACTGATATATGAGTCCAAATCAAGATTCTTACATCTTGATTCATGCTGGTTTGATTAGAATCAAGAAGAAATTGCCAAATCTCCAAACAGGGTAAACTGGATCACTTCGGTTAAAAGTGGAATAACATCTTCATCATAACTCCTATGATATTGATTCACATTCAGGGTGATTATCCACTCATTTATGAGTCCAAATAAAGCTTCTTACATCATGATTCATTCTGGTTCGATTAAAATCAAGAAGAAATTGTCAAATTTCCAAACAGGGTAAACTGGAGTCACTTCGGTTAAAAGTGGGATAACTTCTTCATCATAACTGCAATGATCTTGCTTCAACTCCAGGGTGGTTCTACACTGATTAATGAGTCCCAAATCAAGCTTCTTACATCGTGATCAATTCTGGTTTTATTAGTATCAAGAATAAATTGTCAAATCTCCAAATAGGGCAAACTGGAATCACTTCGGTTAAAAGTGGGATAACTTCTTCATCATAACTCCAATGATATTGATTCAACTTCAGGATTATTATACACTGATTTATGAGTCCAAATTAAGATTCTTACATCTTGATTCATTCTGGTTTGATTATAATCAAGAAGAAATTGCCAAATCTACCAAACAGGGTAAACTGGAATCACTTCAGTTAAAAGTGGAATAACATCTTCATCATAACTCCTATTATATTGATTCAACTTCAGGATGATTATCCACTGATTTATGAGTCCAGATAAAGCTTCTTACATCTTGATTCATTCTGGTTTATTAGAATCAAGAAGATATTACCAAATCTCCAAACAGGGTAAACTAGAGTCACTTCGGTTAAAAGTGGGATAACTTCTTCATCATAACTCATATGATCTTGATTCAAATTCAGGGTGAGTCTAAACTGATTTATGAGTCCGAATCAAGCTTCTTACATCGTGATTCATTCTGGTTTTATTAGTATCAAGAA
The DNA here is from genome assembly GCA_905132885.1 of Moricandia moricandioides. Classification (NCBI taxonomy): domain Eukaryota; kingdom Viridiplantae; phylum Streptophyta; class Magnoliopsida; order Brassicales; family Brassicaceae; genus Moricandia; species Moricandia moricandioides. The sequence goes on along the minus strand of CAJHQQ010004992.1, from coordinate 14,963 downwards.
GAAATTGCCAAATCTCCAAACAGGGTAAACTGGAATCACTTCGGTTAAAAGTGGGATAACTTCTTCATCATAACTCCTATGATATTGATTCAACTTCAGGATGATTATCCACTGATTTATGAGTCCAAATAAAGCTTCTTACATCTTGATTCATTCTGGTTTGATTAGAATCAAGAAGAAATTATCAAATCTACAAACAGGGTAAACTGGAATCACTTCGGTTAAAAGTGGGATAACTTCTTCATCATAACTCCAATGATATTGATTCAAGTTCATGGTGATTCTACACTGATTAACGAGTCCAAATCAAGCTTCTTACTTCTTGATTCATTCTGGTTTGATTAGAATCAAGAAGAAATTGCCAAATCTCCAAACAGGTATATTGGAATCACTTTGGTTAAAAGTGGGATAACTTCTTCATCATAACTCCTATGATCTTGATTCAAATTCAGGGTGATTCTACACTGATTAACGAGTCCAAATCAAGCTTCTCACATCGTGATTCATTCTGATTGTATTAGTATCAAGAATAAATTGCCAAATCTCCAAACAGGGCAAACTGGAATCACTTCGGGGAAAAGTGGGATAACTTCTTCATCATAACTCCAATGATATTGATTCAACTTCAGGATGATTCTACACTGATTTATGAATCCAAATCAAGCTTCTTACGTCTTGATTCATTCTGGTTTGATTAGAATCAAGAAGAAATTGCCAAATCTCCAAACAGGGTAAACTGGAATCACTTCGGTTAAAAGTGGAATAACATCTTCATCATAACTCCTATGATATTGATTCACATTCAGGGTGATTATCCACTCATTTATGAGTCCAAATAAAGCTTCTTATATCTTGATTCATTCTGGTTCAATTAGAATCAAGAAGAAATTGTCAAATTTTCAAACAGGGTAAACTGGAGTCACTTCGGTTAAAAGTGGGATAACTTCTTCATCATAACTGCAATGATCTTGCTTCAACTCCAGGGTGGTTCTACACTGATTAATGAGTCCCAATCAAGCTTCTTACATCGTGATTAATTCTGGTTTTATTAGTATCAAGAACAAATTGTCAAATCTCCAAATAGGGCAAACTGAAATCACTTCGGTTAAAAGTGGGATAACTTCTTCATCATAAGTCCAATGATATTGATTCTACACTGATTTATGAGTCCAAATCAAGATTCTTACATCTTGATTCATTCTGGTTTGATTAGAATCAAGAAGAAATTCCGAAATCTCCAAACAGGGTAAACTGGAATCACTTCGGTTAATAGTGGAATAACATCTTCATCATAACTCCTATGATATTGATTCAACTTCAGGGTGATTATCCACTGATTTATGAGTCCAAATAAAGCTTCTTATATCTTGATTCATTCTGGTTTGATTAGAATCAAGAAGAAATTGTCAAATCTCCAAACAGGGTAAAGTGGAGTCACTTCGGTTAAAAGTGGGATAACTTCTTCATCATAACTCCTATGATATTGATTCAAAATCAGGGTGATTCTAAACTGATTTATGAGTCCAAATCAAGCTTCTTAGATCGTGATTTATTCTGGTTTTATTAGTATCAAGAAGAAATTACCAAATCTCCAAACAGGGTAAACTGGAATCACTTCGGTTAAAAGTGGGATAACTTCTTCATCATAACTCCTATGATATTGATTCAACTTCAGGATGATTATCCACTGATTTATGAGTCCAAATAAAGCTTCTTACATCCTAATTCATTCTGGTTTGATTAGAATCAAGAAGAAGTTGCCAAATCTACAAACAGGGTAAACTGGAATCACTTCGGTTAAAAGTGGGATAACTTCTTCATCATAACTTCAATGATATTGATTCAAGTTCAGGGTGATTCTACACTGATTAATGAGTCCAAATCAAGCTTCTTACTTCTTGATTCATTCTGGTTTGATTAGAATCAAGAAGAAATTGCCAAATCTCCAAACAGGTATATTGGAATCACTTTGGTTAAAAGTGGGATAACTTCTTCATCATAACTCCTATGATCTTGATTCAAATTCAGGGTGATTCTACACTGATTAATGAGTCCAAATCAAGCTTCTCACATCGTGATTCATTCTGATTGTATTAGTATCAAGAATAAATTGCCAAATCTCCAAACAGGGCAAACTGGAATCACTTCGGTGAAAAGTGGGATAACTTCTTTATCATAACTCCAATGATATTGATTCAACTTCAGGATGATTCTACACTGATTTATGAATCCAAATCAAGCTTCTTACGTCTTGATTCATTATGGTTTGATTAGAATCAAGAAGAAATTGCCAAATCTCCAAACAGGGTAAACTGGAATCACTTCGGTTAAAAGTGGGATAACTTCTTCATCATAAGTCCAATGATATTGATTCAACTTCAGAATGATTCTACACTGATTTATGAGTCTCAATCAAGATTCTTACATCTTGATTCATTCTGGTTTGATTAGAATCAAGAAGAAATTACAAAATCTCCAAACAGGGTAAACTGGAATCACTACGGTTAAAAGTGGTGTAACTTCTTCATCATAACTCCTATGATATTGATTCAACTTCAGGGTGATTATCCACTGATTTATGAGTCCAAATAAATCTTCTTACATCTTGATTCATTCTGGTTTGATTAGAATCAAGAAGAAATTGCCAAATCTCCAAACAGGGTAAACTCGAGTCACTTTGGTTAAAAGTGAGATAACTTCTTCATCATAACTCCTATGATCTTGATTCAACTTCAGGGTGATTCTACACTGATTTATGAGTCCAAATCAAGATTCTTACATCGTGATTCATTCTGGTTTTATTAGTATCAAGAAGAAATTGCCAACTCTCCAAACAGGGCAAACTGGAGTCACTTCCGTTAAAAGTGGGATAACTTCTTCAGCATAACTCCTATGATCTTGATTCAACTTCAGGGTGATTCTACACTGATTTATGAGTCCAAATCAAGATTCTTACATCGTGATTCATTCTGGTTTTACTAGTGTCAAGAAGAAATTGCCAACTCTCCAAACAGGGCAAACTGGAATCATTTCGGTTAAAAGTGGGATAACTTCTTCATCATCATAACTCTAATGATATTGATTCAACTTCAGGGTGATTATCCACTGATTTATGAGTCCAAATAAATATTCTTACATCTTGATTCATTCTGGTTTGATTAGAATCAAGAAGAAATTGCCAAATCTCCAAACAGGGTAAACTGGAGTCACTTCGGTTAAAAGTAGGACAACTTCTTCATCATAACTCCTATGATCTTGATTCAAATTCAGGGTGATTCTAAACTGATTTATGAGTCCAAATCAAGCTTCTTACATCGTGATTCATTCTGGTTTTATTAGTATCAAAAAGAAATTGCCAACTCTCCAACATGGCAAACTGGAATCACTTCGGTGAAAATTAAGATAACTTCTTCATCATAACTCCAATGATCTTGATTCAACTTCAGGGTGATTCTACACTGATTTATGAGTCCAAATCAAGCTTCCTACGTCTTGATTTATTATGGTTTGATTATAATCAAGAATAAATTGCCAAATCTCCAAACAAGAATCACTTCGGTTAAAAGTGGGATAACTTCTTCATCATAACTCCAATGATGTTGATTCAACTTCAGGATGATTTTACACTGATTTATGAGTCCAAACCAAGCTTCCTACGTCTTGATTTATTATGGTTTGATTATAATCAAGAATAAATTGCCAAATCTCCAAACAAGAATCACTTCGGTTAAAAGTGGGATAACTTCTTCATCATAACTCCAATGATATTGATTCAAGTTCATGGTGATTCTACACTGATTAATGAGTCCAAATCAAGCTTCTTACTTCTTGATTCATTCTGGTTTGATTAGAATCAAGAAGAAATTGTCAAATCTCCAAACAGGGTAAACTGGAATCACTTCGGTTAAAAGTGGAATAACATCTTCATCATAACTCCAATGATATTGATTCAACTTCAGGATGATTCTATACTGATTTATGAGTCCAAATAAAGCTTCTTACATCTTGATTCATTCTGGTTTGATTAGAATCAAGAAGAAATTGTCAAATTTCCAAACAGGGTAAACTGGAGTCACTTCGGTTAAAAGTGGGATAACTTCTTTATCATAACTGCAATGATCTTGCTTCATCTCCAGGGTGGTTCTACACTGATTAATGAGTCCCAATCAAGTTTCTTACATCGTGATTAATTCTGGTTTTATTAGTATCAAGAATAAATTGCCAAATCTCCAAACAGGGCAAACTGGAATCACTTCGGGGAAAAGTGGGATAACTTCTTCATCATAACTCCAATGATATTGATTCAACTTCAGGATGATTCTACACTGATTTATTAATCCAAATCAAGCTTCTTACGTCTTCATTCATTCTCGTTTGATTAGAATCAAGAAGAAATTGCAAAATCTCCAAACAGGGTAAACTGGAATCACTTCGGTTAAAAGTGGAATAACATCTTCATCATAACTCCTATGATATTGATTCACATTAAGGGTGATTATCCACTCATTTATGAGTCCAAATAAAGCTTCTTACATCTTGATTCATTCTGGTTCGATTAAAATCAAGAAGAAATTGTCAAATTTCCAAACAGGGTAAACTGGAGTCACTTCGGTTAAAAGTGGGATAACTTCTTCATCATAACTGCAATGATCTTGCTTCAACTCCAGGGTGGTTCTACACTGATTAATGAGTCCCAATCAAGCTTCTTACATCGTGATTAATTCTGGTTTTATTAGTATCAAGAATAAATTGTCAAATCTCCAAATAGGGCAAACTGGAATCACTTCGGTTAAAAGTGGGATAACTTCTTCATCATAAGTCCAATGATATTGATTCTACGCTGATTTATGAGTCCAAATCAAGATTCTTACATCTTGATTCATTCTGGTTTGATTAGAATCAAGAAGAAATTCCGAAATCTCCAAACAGGGTAAACTGGAATCACTTCGGTTAATAGTGGAATAACATCTTCATCATAACTCCTATGATATTGATTCAACTTCAGGGTGATTATCCACTGATTTATGATTCCAAATAAAGCTTCTTATATCTTGATTCATTCTGGTTTGATTAGATTCAAGAAGAAATTGTCAAATCTCCAAACAGGGTAAAGTGGAGTCACTTCGGTTAAAAGTGGGATAACTTCTTCATCATAACTCCTATGATCTTGATTCAAATTCAGGGTGAGTCTAAACTGATTTATGAGTCCAAATCAAGCTTCTTACATCGTGATTCATTCTGGTTTTATTAGTATCAAGAAGAAATTGCCAAATCTCCAAACAGGGTTAACTGGAATCACTTCGGTTAAAAGTGGGATAACTTCTTCATCATAACTCCTATGATATTGATTCAACTTCAGGATGATTATCCACTGATTTATGAGTCCAAATAAAGCTTCTTACATCTTGATTCATTCTGGTTTGATTAGAATCAAGAAGAAATTGTCAAATCTACAAACAGGGTAAACTGGAATCACTTCGGTTAAAAGTGGGATAACTTCTTCATCATAACTCCAATGATATTGATTCAAGTTCATGGTGATTCTACCCTGATTAATGAGTCCAAATCAAGCTCCTTACTTCTTGATTCATTCTGGTTTGATTAGAATCAAAAAGAAATTACCAAATCTCCAAACAGGTATATTGGAATCACTTTGGTTAAAAGTGGGATAACTTCTTCATCATAACTCCTATGATCTTGATTCAAATTCAGGGTGATTCTACACTGATTAATGAGTCCAAATCAAGCTTCTCACATCGTGATTCATTCTGATTGTATTAGTATCAAGAATAAATTGCCAAATCTCCAAACATGGCAAACTGGAATCACTTCGGGGAAAAGTGGGATAACTTCTTCATCATAACTCCAATGATATTGATTCAACTTCAGGATGATTCTACACTGATTTATTAATCCAAATCAAGCTTCTTACGTCTTGATTCATTCTGGTTTGATTAGAATCAAGAAGAAATTGCCAAATCTCCAAACAGGGTAAACTGGAATCACTTCGGTTAAAAGTGGAATAACATCTTCATCATAACTCCTATGATATTGATTCACATTCAGGGTGATTATCCACTCATTTATGAGTCTCAATCAAGATTCTTACATCTTGATTCATTCTGGTTTGATTAGAATCAAGAAGAAATTACCAAATCTCCAAACAGGGTAAACTGGAATCACTTCGGTTAAAAGTGGTGTAACTTCTTCATCATAACTCCTATGATATTGATTCAACTTCAGGGTGATTATCCACTCATTTATGAGTCCAAATAAATCTTCTTACATCTTGATTCATTCTGGTTTGATTAGAATCAAGAAGAAATTGCCAAATCTCCAAACAGGGTAAACTCGAGTCACTTTGGTTAAAAGTGGGATAACTTCTTCATCATAACTCCTATGATCTTGATTCAACTTCAGGGTGATTCTACACTGATTTATGAGTCCAAATCAAGATTCTTACATCGTCATTCATTCTGGTTTTATTAGTATCAAGAAGAAATTGCCAACTCTCCAAACAGGGCAAACTGGAGTCACTTCGGTTAAAAGTGGGATAACTTCTTGATTCATTCTCCTATGATCTTGATTCAACTTCAGGGTGATTCTACACTGATTTATGAGTCCAAATCAAGATTCTTACATCGTGATTCATTCTGGTTTTACTAGTGCCAAGAAGAAATTGCCAACTCTCCAAACAGGGCAAACTGGAATCATATCGGTTAAAAGTGGGATAACCTCTTCATCATAACTCTAATGATATTGATTTAACTTCAGGGTGATTATCCACTGAATTATGAGTCCAAATAAAGATTCTTACATCTTGATTCATTCTGGTTTGATTAGAATCAAGAAGAAATTGCCAAATCTCCAAACAGGGTAAACTGGAGTCACTTCGGTTAAAAGTAGGACAACTTCTTCATCATAACTCCTATGATCTTGATTCAAATTCAGGGTGATTCTAAACTGATTTATGAGTCCAAATCAAGCTTCTTACATCGTGATTCATTCTGGTTTTATTAGTATCAAGAAGAAATTGCCAACTCTCCAACAGGGCAAACTGGAATCACTTCGGTGAAAATTAAGATAACTTCTTCATCATAACTCCAATGATCTTGATTCAAATTCAGGGTAATTCTACACTGATTTATGAGTCCAAATCAAGCTTCCTACATCTTGATTTATTATGGTTTGATTATAATCAAGAAGAAATTGCCAAATCTCCAAACAAGAATCACTTCGGTTAAAAGTGGGATAACTTCTTCATCATAACTCCAATGATATTGATTCAACTTCAGGATGATTCTACACTGATTTATGAGTCCAAATCAAGCTTCCTACGTCTTGATTTATTATGGTTTGATTATAATCAAGAAGAAATTTTCAAATCTCCAAACAGGTATACTGGAATCACTTCGGTTAAAAGTGGGATAACTTCTTCATCATAACTCTTATGATCTTGATTCAACTTCAGGGTGATTCTACACTGATTAATAAGTCCAAATCAACCTTCTTAAATCGTGATTCATTCTGGTTTTATTAGTATCAAGAAGAAATTGCCAACTCTCCAAAAGGGCAAACTGGAGTCACTTCGGTTAAAAGTGGGATAACTTCTTCATCATAACTCCTATGATATTGATTCAACTTCAGGGTTATTCTACACTGATTTATGAGTCCAAATCAAGCTTCTTACATTGAAGCTTCTTACATCGTGATTCATTCTGGTTTTATTAGTATCAAAAATAAATTGCCAAATCTCCAAACAGGGCAAACTGGAATCACTTCGGTTAAAAGTGGGATAACTTCATCATCATAAGTCCAATGATATTGATTAACCTTCAGGATTATTCTACACTGATTTATTAGTCCAAATCAAGATTCTTACATCGTGATTCATTCTGGTTTTATTTGTATCAAGAAGAAATTGCCAAATCTCCAAACAGTGTAAACTGGAATCACTTCGGTTAAAAGTGGGATAACTTCTTCATCATAAATCCAATGATATTGATTCAACTCCAGGGTGATTCTACACTGATTAATGAGTCCAAATAAAGCTTCTTACATCGTGATTCATTCTGGTTTTATTAATCTCAAGAATAAATTTGCAAATCTCCAAACAGGGTTAACTGGGATCATTTCGGTTAAAAGTGGGATAGCTTCTACATCATAACCCCATTGATATTGATTCAAATTCAGGATGATTCTCCAGTGATTTATGAGTCCAAATAGAGCTTCTTACATCTTGATTCATTCTGGTTTGATTAGAATCAAGAAGAAATTGCCAAATCTCCAAACAGGGTAAACTGGAATCACTTCGGTTAAAAGTGGGATAACTTCTTCATCATAAGTCCAATGATATTGATTCAAATTCAGGATGATTCTACACTAATTTATGAGTCTAAATCAAGATTCTTACATCTTGATTCATTCTGGTTTGATTAGAATCAAGAAGAAATTGTCAAATCTCCAAACTGGGTAAACTTGAGTCACTTTTGTTAAAAGTGGGATAACTTCTTCATCATAACTCCAATGATATTGATTCAACTTCAGGATGATTCTACACTGATTTATGAGTCCAAATCAAGCTTCTTACATCGTGATTCATTCTGGTTTTATTAGTATCAAGAAGAAATTGCCAACTCTCCAAACAGGGCAAACTAGAATCACTTCGGTTAAAAATAGGGTAACTTCTTCATCATAACTCCAATTATATTGATTCAACTTCAGGATGATTCTACACTGATTTATGAGTCAAAATCAAGATTATTACATCTTGATTCATTCTGGTTTGATTAGAATCAAGAAGAAATTCCGAAATCTCCAAACAGGGTAAACTGGAATCACTTCGGTTAATAGTGGAATAACATCTTCATCATAACTCCTATGATATTGATTCAACTTCAGGGTGATTATCCACTGATTTATGAGTCCAAATAAAGCTTCTTATATCTTGATTCATTCTGGTTTGATTAGAATCAAGAAGAAATTGTCAAATCTCCAAACAGGGTAAAGTGGAGTCACTTCGGTTAAAAGTGGGATAACTTCTTCATCATAACTCCTATGATCTTGATTCAAATTCAGGGTGATTCTAAACTGATTTATGAGTCCAAATCAAGCTTCTTAGATCGTGATTTATTCTGGTTTTATTAGTATCAAGAAGAAATTGCCAAATCTCCAAACAGGGTAAACTGGAATCTCTTCGGTTAAAAGTGGGATAACTTCTTCATCATAACTCCTATGATATTGATTTAATCTCAGAATGATTATCCACTGATTTATGAGTCCAAATAAAGCTTCTTACATCTTGATTCATTCTGGTTTGATTAGAATCAAGAAGAAGTTGCCAAATCTACAAACAGGGTAAACTGGAATCACTTCGGTTAAAAGTGGGATAACTTCTTCATCATAACTTCAATGATATTGATTCAAGTTCAGGGTGATTCTAAACTGATTAATGAGTCCAAATCAAGCTTCTTACTTCTTGATTCATTCTGGTTTGATTAGAATCAAGAAGAAATTGCCAAATCTCCAAACAGGTATATTGGAATCACTCTGGTTAAAAGTGGGATAACTTCTTCATCATAACTCCTATGATCTTGATTCAAATTCAGGGTAATTCTACACTGATTAATGAGTCCAAATCAAGCTTCAAACATCGTGATTCATTCTGATTGTATTAGTATCAAGAATAAATTACCAAATCTCCAAACATGGCAAACTGGAATCACTTCGGTGAAAAGTGGGATAACTTCTTTATCATAACTCCAATGATATTGATTCAACTTCAGGATGATTCTACACTGATTTATGAATCCAAATCAAGCTTCTTACGTCTTGATTCATTATGGTTTGATTAGAATCAAGAAGAAATTGCCAAATCTCCAAACAGGGTAAACTGGAGTCACTTCGGTTAAAAGTAGGACAACTTCTTCATCATAACTCCTATAATCTTTATTCAAATTCAGGGTGATTCTAAACTGATTTATGAGTCCAAATCAAGCTTCTTACATCGTGATTGATTCTGGTTTTTATTAGTATCAAGAAGAAATTGCCAACTCTCCAACAGGGTAAACTGGAATAACTTCGGTGAAAATTAAGATAACTTCTTCATCATAACTCCAATGATCTTGATTCAAATTCAGGGTGATTCTACACTGATTTATGAGTCCAAATCAAGCTTCCTACGTCTTGATTTATTATGGTTTGATTATAATCAATTAGAAATTGCCAAATCTCCAAACAAGAATCACTTCGGTTAAAAGTGGGATAACTTCTTCATCATAACTCCAATGATATTGATTCAACTTCAGGATGATTCTACACTGATTTATGAGTCCAAATCAAGCTTCCTACGTCTTGATTTATTATGGTTTGATTATAATCAATAAGAAATTGTCAAATCTCCAAACAGGTATACTGGAATCACTTCGGTTAAAAGTGGGATAACTTCTTCATCATAACTCTTATGATCTTGATTCAACTTCAGGGTGATTCTACACTGATTTATGAGTCCAAATCAATATTCTTACATCGTGATTCATTCTGGTTTTATTTGTATCAAGAAGAAATTTCCAAATCTCCAAACAGGGTAAACTGGAATCACTTCGGTTAAAAGTGGGATAACTTCTTCATCATAAATCCAATGATATTGATTCAACTCCAGGGTGATTCTACACTGATTAATGAGTCCAAATAAAGCTTCTTACATCGTGATTCATTCTGGTTTTATTAATCTCAAGAATAAATTTGCAAATCTCCAAACAGGGTTAACTGGGATCATTTCGGTTAAAAGTGGGATAGCTTCTACATCATAACCCCATTGATATTGATTCAACTTCAGGATGATTCTCCAGTGATTTATGAGTCCAAATAGAGCTTCTTACACCTTGATTCATTCTGGTTTGATTAGAACCAAGAAGAAATTGCCAAATCTCCAAACAGGGTAAACTGGAATCACTTCGGTTAAAAGTGGGATAACTTCTTCATCATAAGTCCAATGATATTGATTCAAATTCAGGATGATTCTACACTAATTTATGAGTCTAAATCAAGATTCTTACATCTTGATTCATTCTGGTTTCATTAGAATCAAGAAGAAATTGTCAAATCTCCAAACTGGGTAAACTTGAGTCACTTTTGTTAAAAGTGGGATAACTTCTTCATCATAACTCCAATGATATTGATTCAACTTCAGGATGATTCTACACTGATTTATGAGTCCAAATCAAGCTTCTCACATCGTGATTCATTCTGGTTTTATTAGTATCAAGAAGAAATTGCCAACTCTCCAAACAGGGCAAACTAGAATCACTTCGGTTAAAAGTGGGTAACTTCTTCATCATAACTCCAATAATATTGATTCAACTTCAGGATGATTCTACACTGATTTATGAGTCCAAATCAAGATTATTGCATCTTGATTCATTCTGGTTTGATTAGAATCAAGAAGAAATTGCTAAATCTCCAAACAGGGTAAACTGGAATCACTTCGGTTAAAAGTGGAATAACATCTTCATCATAACTCCTATGATATTGATTCAACTTCAGGGTGATTATCCACTGATTTATGAGTCCAAATAAAGCTTCTTACATCTTGATTCATTCTGGTTTGATTAGAATCAAGAAGAAATTGCCAAATCTCCAAACAGGGTAAACTGAAATCACTTCGGTTAAACGTGGTGTAACTTCTTCATCATAACTCCTATGATATTGATTCAACTTCAGGGTGATTATCCACTGATTTATGAGTCCAAATAAATCTTCTTACATCTTGATTCATTCTGTTTTGATTAGAATCAAGAAGAAATTGCCAAATCTCCAAACAGGGTAAACTCGAGTCACTTCGGTTAAAAGTGGGATAACTTCTTCATCATAACTCCTATGATCTTGATTCAACTTCAGGGTGATTCTACACTGATTTATGAGTCCAAATCAAGATTCTTACATCGTGATTCATTCTGGTTTTATTAGTATCAAGAAGAAATTGCCAACTCTCCAAACAGGGCAAACTGGAGTCACTTCGGTTAAAAGTGGGATAACTTCTTCATCATAACTCCTATGATCTTGATTCAACTTCAGGGTGATTCTACACTGATTTATGAGTCCAAATCAAGATTCTTACATCGTGATTCATTCTGGTTTTACTAGTGTCAAGAAGAAATTGCCAACTCAACAAACAGGGCAAACTGGAATCACTTCGGTTAAAAGTGGGATAACTTCTTCTTCATAACTCTAATGATATTGATTCAACTTCAGGGTGATTATCCACTGATTTATGAGTCCAAATAAAGCTTCTTACATCTTGATTCATTCTGTTTGGATTAGAATCAAGAAGAAATTGCCAAATCTCCAAACAGGGTAAACTGGAGTCACTTCGGTTAAAAGTAGGACAACTTCTTCATCATAACTCCTATGATCTTGATTCAAATTCAGGGTGATTCTAAACTTATTTATGAGTCCAAATCAAGCTTCTTACATCGTGATTCATTCTGGTTTTATTAGTATCAAGAAGAAATTGCCAACTCTCCAACAGGGCAAACTGGAATCACTTCGGTGAAAATTAAGATAACTTCTTCATCATAACTCCAATGATCTTGATTCAAGTTCAAGGTGATTCTACACTGATTTATGAGTCCAAATCAAGCTTCCTACGTCTTTATTTATTATGATTTGATTATAATCAAGAAGAAATTACCAAATCTCCAAACAGGGTAAACTGGAATCACTTTGGTTAAAAGTGGGATAACTTCTTCATCATAACTCCTATGATCTTGGTTCAACTTCAGGGTGATTCTAAACTGATTTATGAGTCCAAATTAAGATTCTTACATTGTGATTCATTCTGGTTTTATTTGTATCAAGAAGAAATTGCCAAATCTCCAAACAGGGTAAACTGGAATCACTTCGGTTAAAAGTGGGATAACTTCTTCATCATAACTCCAATGATATTGATTCAACTCCAGGGTGATTCTACACTGATTAATGAGTCCAAATCAAGCTTCTTACATCGTGATTCATTCTGGTTTTATTAGTATCAAGAATAAATTGCCAAATCTCCAAACATGGTTAACTGGGATCATTTCGGTTAAAAGTGGGATAACTTCTTCATCATAAGTCCAATGATATTGATTCAACTTCAGGATGATTCTACACTGATTTATGAGTCCAAATCAAGATTATTACATCTTGATTCATTCTGGTTTGATTAGAATCAAGAAAAAATTACCAAATCTCCATACATGATAAACTGGAATCACTTCGGTTAAAAGTGGAATAACATCTTCACCATAACTCTTATGATATTGATTCAACTTCGGGGTGATTATCCACTGATTTATGAGTCCAAATAAAGCTTCTTACATCTTGATTCATTCTGGTTTGATTAGAATCAAGAAGAAATTGTCAAATCTCCAAACAGGGTAAACTGGAGTCACTTCGGTTAAAAGTGGGATAACTTCTTCATCATAACTTCTATGATCTTGATTCAACTTCAGGGTTATTCTACACTGATTTATGAGTCCAAATCAAGCTTCTTACATCGTGATTCATCCTGAAGTTGAATCAAGATCATAGGAGTTATGATGAAGAAGTTATCCCACTTTTAACCAAAGTGATTCCAGTTTACCCTGTTTGGAGATTTGACAATTTTTTCTTGGTTCTAATCAAACCAGAATGAATCAAGATGTAAGAAGCTCTATTTGGACTCATAAATCAGTGGAGAATCATCCTGAAGTTGAATCAATATCATTGGAGTTATGATGAAGAAGTTATCCCACTTTTAACCGAAGTGATTCCAGTTTGCCCTAATTGGAGATTTGGCAATTTCTTCTTGATACTAATAAAACAAGAATGAACCACGGTGTAAGAAGCTTGATTTGGACTCATAAATCAGTTTATAATCACCTTGAAGTTGAAGCAAGATCATAGGAGTTATGATGAAGAAGTTATCCCACTTTTAACCGAAGTGACTCCAGTTTACCCTGTTTGGAGATTTGGCAATTTCTTCTTGATTCTAATCAAACCAGAATGAATCAAGATGTAAGAAGCTTTATTTGGACTCATAAATCAGTGGTTGTCAAACTCACTCTAAACTCTTCTTTATCTACTGTATTAAACTCTAACTTACTGATTCTAAATCCCATCATCTAAGTACACAAACTCTAAGTGTTGTGTTACTTCTCAAGGATTAGATTCATACTAGAGAGTTTCTGCTTCATAAAACCAATTTACTTTCTAGGATTCTTGGTTATATAGTAAGCTGTGTATGAGGATTCAATCACAAGTTGGTTGCCTCTTCCTTTGAATGGTGAGTTCCTGTTGTATGGTTGAAGAAGATTCAGTTACAAGTTAACTGAAGACTCTCTTAACATGAGACAAACACTCATGAATTCCAACAGGAGTTATGATGAAGATGTTATTCCACTTTTAACCGAAGTGATTCCAGTTTACCCTGTTTGGAGATTTGGCAATTTCTTCTTGATTCTAATCAAACCAGAATGAATCAAGATGTAATAATCTTGATTTGGACTCATAAATAAGTGTAGAATCATCCTAAAGTTGAATCAATATCATTGGACTTATGATGAAGAATTTATCCCACTTTTAACCGAAGTGATCTCAGTTAACCCTGTTTGGAGATTTGGCAATTTATTCTTGATACTGTTGGAAATCATGAGTGTTTGTCTCATGTCAAGAGAGTCTTCAGTTAACTTGTAACTGAATCCTCTTCAACCATACAACAGGAACTCACCATTCAAAAGAAGAGACAACCAACTTGTGATTGAATCCTCATACACAGCTTACTATATAACCAAGAATGCTAGACAGTAAACTGGTTTTATGAAGCAGAAACTCTCTAGTATGAATCTAATCCTTGAGAAGTAACACAACACTTAGACTTTGTGTACTTAGATGAATGGGATTTAGAATCAGTAAGCTAGAGTTTAATACAGTAGATAAAGAAGAGT
>CAJHQQ010004991.1:0-21685 GCA_905132885.1 Moricandia moricandioides | reverse complement strand
CATTTGTCTCCAAACTTCACCCAAGTCTTCTTCCATCATTGTAAACCCTTCCTGAACCTCTTTCTAACTCAGCATTACCTTCTGGACCTTCCTTTGTTCATGACAGAACTTCCACAATGGTTTGGTCCTTTCTTTGCCCATAACCTTTAGTGATCAGATTATCACTTCAGGTTTAACACCCCCCTCATGATCAAGGTGGGGAGCTTGATTTCCTTCAGTGGTGGGGGGACCTTGATGATGTCCTCCTCCAGGTTGTTGATCTTGAGACATGTTAATTCCAAGACTCTCCAGGATAATCCTCAAATTAGATGCTTTGTCAGTAGCTAAGTCTTTCAACTCTGTCTGGTTCTTCTCTTCATAGAAACCTCTATCCTCCATAAACTTCACATCCCTTGACACCAGAACTCTTCTTGTTATTGGATCATAACACTTGTAACCCTTTTGAGTTGGCGAGTACCCTATGAACATCCCTTTGGTGCTCTTTGCTTCCAACTTGTTCTTTAGCTCTCCTGGTTTGAGAACAAAACAAAGGCAACCAAAGACCCGGAGATGGTCTAAGGTTGGTCTATGCTTGTTCAAAACCTCAAATGGTGACTTATCCTTGATGCGTCCCTAGGATGCTCTTTGGTTGATGGGAAAGGATAATCCTTGCAAGAACGAATCAAGGCGACTCAAGTCCTTCAAGGCGTGTGGAATGGATGGTGACACAAGAGGGATGGATGGTCTCTTGATACTCCTAGATGAATGGTTTGGATATTACACACCAAACTAGACACCCTTAAGCTCTGGATATGACACACCAGACTCGGCACACTTCTTTTAGAGAGAGAGAGAGCCGCAAAGATGAATGTAACTTCAATAGAAAAAGGTTGGATGAGTACAATAGGGTATAAGGCACCCTTTAAATAAGAAAACCCGAGACATGCCTAGGGTTTTCGACCAATAACCAAAAAAGGAAAGAAAGCAAAACTATAGTTTATAAGTTAAATGAAATAAAATGGAACTTCATGTAGTCTTGGACCGAGTGTAGCACTTAGGTGATTTGTAGACATGTTGTGGCCTCGTTAAAAACCTTCCTTCTAGAAAACCTCGTGGGACAAAACCAAAAGCAAGGAAAAGAGCACGCACTCCATGTCTGCCTAGACACTACCTCAGTTTGGTGTAGAGATGGCTTGAATGGTGATCAAGACATCTCGGATCAAACCTTGTCCAAGACCTTCTTGTTGTGGATGTGAAGTGAGTAATCCAACAACATTCTCCTTAAGCTTCATGACTCTGGAACGAGTCATGGGACCTTCAGGAATGGCTAGAGCATCCTCATCAAATGGTTGATGCATAGTGGCTTCATGTGGCTCATCTAGACTCTCCTCATTGTCCTCCTTAGTGATCCGGTCCATGATCACATCATCCCCTCCCTCTTGAAAAGGATTTGTCCTCAAATCAGGTCCATCTACAACAAAAGGAGCCAAGTCAGTGACATTGAAACTATTTGATACATCGTACTTACCTTGGAGATCAAGCTTGTAGGCATTGTCATTGATCTTGTGGATGATCTCAAAGGGTCCATCAACCCTTGGCATCAGCTTGGACTTCCTCTCGTTGGGGAACCTATCCTTCCTTAGGTGCAACCAGACTTGGTCACCAACTTCAAAGGTTCTCACACGTCTCCCCTTGTTTGCTTGCTTCTCATACAGCTTGGTCTTCTGCTCAATGTTTAGTCTAGCCTTCTCATGAATCTGTTGAACCAACTCGGCTTTCTTCTTGCCATCTATACTTGTCCTTTCACACTCAGGTAAAGGCATTAGATCCAAAGGAGAGGTGGGATTGAACCCATAAACAATTTCAAAGGGTGAATACTTAGAGGCAGAATGCATAGCATGATTGTATGCAAATTCACAATGTGGTAAGTATTCTTCCCATGTTCTCAAGTTCTTTCTAATGAATGCACGCAGGAGTGTCCCTAATGTCCTATTAACTACCTCAGTTTGCCCATCAGTTTGTGGATGACATGTAGTAGAGAACAAAAGCTTAGTGCCTAACTTAGACCAAAGTGTCTTCCAAAAGTAACTAAGAAACTTAGTGTCCCTATCAGAAACTATGGTTCTAGGCATGCCATGCAAACGTACAACCTCCTTAAAGAACAAGTTAGCTATATGCAATGCATCATCAGTCTTATGACATGCTATGAAATGTGCCATCTTAGAGAACCTATCAACAACAACAAAGATAGAGTCCTTTCCAGTCCTAGTTCTAGGCAAACCAACAATGAAGTCCATAGAAATGTCATTCCAGGGATGGTGTGGAATAGGTAAAGGAGTATACAAACCCTGGTTTTGAACTTGTGATTTGGCATGCTTGCAAGTAGCACACCTTTCACATATCCTCTCCACATCTCTCTTCATATGCGGCCAATAGAAGTGATCCTGTAAAACTTTTAGAGTCTTGGCAATCCCAAAGTGTCCCATTAGACTGCCCCCATGGGATTCCCTGACAAAAAGATCTCTCAAAGAGCAATTAGGCACACACAATCTATTGTCAAAGAATAGGTAATCATCCTTTCTAAAGTAATGCCCTGAGGCAAACTTAGCACATGAAGCATAAGCTTCCTTGAAGTCATGATCAGTATCATACATGTCTTTTATCTGCTCAAACCCAAGTAACTTAGCATCTAGAGTGGTCAAGAGAACATACCTCCGAGATAGTGCATCAGCAACTACATTCTCCTTACCTTGTTTATACTTGATCACGTAGGGGAAGGTCTCAATGAATTCAACCCACCTTGCGTGTCTCTTGCTAAGCTTACTCTGCCCTTTTAGATACTTGAGGGACTCATGATCAGTGTGGATGACAAACTCCTTGGGCCACAAGTAGTGTTGCCACGTTTGTAATGCCCTCACCAAGGCATAGAGCTCTTTGTCATAGGTTGCATAGTTGAGTGTGGCTCCTCCAAGCTTCTCACTGAAGTATGCAATGGGTTTCCTATCCTGCATCAACACGGCACCAATACCAATTCCTGATGCATCACATTCTATTTCAAAGGTTTTAGAAAAGTCAGGAAGCATAAGAAGAGGTGATTGAGTAAGCTTCTCTTTTAGGCATTGGAAAGCCTTCTCTTGTGCTTCTCCCCATTTGAAACCAACATCCTTCTTGATAACTTCAGTTAAGGGAGCTGCAATGGTGCTAAAGTCCTTGACAAATCTTCTATAGAAGCCGGCAAGTCCATGGAAGCTCCTCACTTCTCCTACTGAGGTTGGACTCGGCCATTCCTTGATTGCCTTGATCTTCTCTTCATCAACCTTAACTCCATCTGCACTCACAACAAAGCCTAGGAAAACCAAGTTATCCGTGCAAAAGGTGCACTTCTTTAGGTTGGCATAAAGCTTCTCATTCCTTAGAACACTCAAGACAGCCTTAAGATGATCTAAATGCTCTTCTAGGTTCTTGCTATACACTAAGATGTCATCAAAGTATACTACAACCGATATGCCTATGAATGATCTAAGAACATGATTCATTAGCCTCATGAATGTACTAGGTGCATTGGTTAATCCAAATGGCATAACTAACCATTCATACAATCCATGCTTAGTTTTAAATGCAGTTTTCCATTCATCTCCTTCTTTCATCCTAATCTGATGATAACCACTTTTTAAATCAATCTTAGAAAAGATGCAAGAACCATGCAATTCATCAAGCATATCATCAAGTCTAGGGATAGGGTGGCGATACTTCACTGTGATGTTGTTGATTGATCTACAATCAACACACATACGCCATGTACCATCCTTCTTAGGCACTAGGAGCACTGGCACAGCACATGGGCTCAAACTCTCCCGGATATAGCCCTTCTCCATGAGTTCTTCCACTTGTCTTTGCAACTCCTTGGTCTCAACCGGATTGCTTCTATATGCTGGACGGTTTGGAAGTGTTGATCCTGGCACAAAGTCTATTTGGTGCTCAATCCCTCTCAATGGTGGTAAACCAATGGGATTGTCCTCTGGAAACACATCTTGGAACTCCTGCAAAAGAGAAACCATCTCACTCGGATACACCGGTGTAGGGTCAGTTAAGTTCAAGAGTGTCTCTTTAAACACAAGTAATATGGCTGATTGTTTAGAGTTGAGAGTTCTTTTGATATCACCCATGTTTGCATAGAAGTTTGGCTGCTTAGATTGAGCCGGTTTTAGATCAATCTCCTTCTTCTTTTGGAGTTGAACTTGGTCTTGTTGCACTTCCTTGGGTGTCAAGGGAACCAGTGTAGTCTTCTTGCCCTTGAACAGAAAGGAATGCTTGTTGGTGAAGCCATCATGGATCACACGCCTATCAGATTGCCATGGCCTTCCAAGGAGTATGTGACCAGCTTGCATTGGCAACACATCACACAAGACTTCATCTTCATACCTCCCAATGGATAGGGGAATAAGAACTTGACTTGAGACCTTCATGGTGCCTTCTTCATTCAGCCATTGCAACCGGTATGGCTTGGGATGCTTTTGAACCTTCAAACCCAACTTCTGGACCATTGTCTCACTCGCAGCATTCACACAACTCCCTCCATCTACAATGAGGCTGCACACTTTTCCTTGGACCAAGCACCGGGTGTAGAAGAGGTTCTCACGCTGCTCTAGCTCCTCAGCCTTGTTTTGCAAGCTTAGAAGTCTTCTTGCTACTAAAAGCTTCCCCTGGACTGGTCCTTCTTCAAGCTCTTCTTCAGTTTCTTCTTGGTCAGACTCGGTGTTGTCTTCTCCTGAGGTGTACTCTCCATCTTCTCGCAAGAACATGACTCTCTTGTTGGTACACTCATTGGCATAGTGTCCTCTTCCTTGGCACTTGAAACACTTGACATCACGAGCTCTAGAACTAGATGCCTCAACCTTGCCTTTGCCCTTGTCAAGAGCACTAATCGGTTTGGCCTCTTCTCTTGGATAGGACTTGTTGTCCTTTTGGAATGGTTTAGACTCCTTAGCATAAGGTGTCTTCTCTTCCTTGTTGTGGTGTAACCGGTTGGAGCCATACTGATTGCGTGAGTGCCCCCTTCTCTTGAGTTGTTGCTCAACAAGGATGGCCTTGTGTAGCATCTCTTCTAGCTCCACATAATGTTGCATCTCAACATTGTCTTGTATCTCTCGGTTTAAGCCACAAAGGAACCGTGACATGGTTGCTTCTCTATCCTCTGATATGTTGGCCCTCAACATAAGCAACTCCATCTCTTGGTAATACTCCTCCACTGATCTTGAACCTTGTGTAAGCTTCCTCAACCGGTGGTGCAAGTCCCTAAGGTAATGGCTTGGAACAAACCTCTTGCGCATGATTGACTTCATCTCTGTCCAAGTCTCAACCGGTTCTTCTCCATTCCTTCTACGAGTTGTGAGGTATTGATCCCACCAACTCAAGGCATAGTCATAGAATTCAGTGGCAGCAATTTGAATCTTCTTGTGGTTGGTGTATTGCTTGCACTGGAAGACTAGCTCAATCTTCTTCTCCCATTCAAGATATGCATCCGGATCAGCCTTGCCGTGGAATGGGGGTATCTTGATCTTCAAACCGGCAAGATCATCTCCTTGATTCACTCTCCTCTCATGGGCACGTCTAGGTCTTCTTGAGGATGAGCTGAGGTGATCATACTCGTCATCAGTCTCCTCATAACCATCATGCTCTTGGCGAGTGGTTTGGCGATGTGCTTGTTGTGCCGCTTGTGGTCTCTCTTCTCTTCTAGTCTCTTGATTAGGTAAGTGACTAGTAGCCCTCCTTATGTCCTCTCTTAGCTCTCTTCTGATGTCGTTGAGGTTGGTCCTCATCATCTCGGTCATGGTTGCCACCATACTTTGGTTAAGTTGGTTGGTCATTGCTTCCATGAGGAGTTTGTTTCTCCTGACGAGTTCGGCTTCTTCCTCAGACTCAGACACCATTGTACCTGCTTATAAACAAACAAGACAACCAGTAAAGAGTTCTAGGGAAGGAGATAAACAAAAAGGAAAAGAAAACAAAGCAAAAAGGAAAAGCAAAGAATCGTACAAGACAAGACAAAGTGAAAAGGAAAAATCGGCTAAAAGGAAATCGATTGCAAGCAAAAATGGAACAACTTCTAATCTTTTTCCTAAGCTCTTATAAGCTTTCCTAGCAACCTAACAAGCTTCTTTTACTCGTGTTCTAAGTGATAAACAACTCAAAGCAAGACACAAAGCAATCGACGAAGAAGATGCATGCGGCTAGGGTTACTCTCTCTCTAGGGTTTCCGAAAAAACCAAAAAAGGAAAGTCTTAGAATGCTTGTCTAATCTATTATGAATCTCGAGCAGCCCTAAACAAAATAGTCTAATGCTTATTCAAGATGTTATGGATGCTACACGGATGCAAGAATCAGAAGCAAGCAAGAACAAAACAAAGAGAGAAAGCGAACACTTCTTTCTAGCTATGCGAATGATAAACACAAAGAAACAAGAAACAAAACAAAGAGAGAACGAGTACTTCCCAACCAAAGTTGCTCTGATACCACTTGATGCGTCCCTAGGATGCTCTTTGGTTGATGGGAAAGGATAATCCTTGCAAGAACGAATCAAGGAGACTCAAGTCCTTCAAGGCGTGTGGAATGGATGGTGACACAAGAGGGATGGATGGTCTCTTGATACTCCTAGATGAATGGTTTGGATATTACACACCAAACTAGACACCCTTAAGCTCTGGATATGACACACCAGACTCGGCACACTTCTTTTAGAGAGAGAGAGAGCCGCAAAAGATGAATGACTTCAATAGAAAAAGGTTGGATGAGTACAATAGGGTATAAGGCACCCTTTAAATAAGAAAACCCGAGACATGCCTAGGGTTTTCGACCAATAACCAAAAAAGGAAAGAAAGCAAAACTATAGTTTATAAGTTAAATGAAATAAAATGGAACTTCATGTAGTCTTGGACCGAGTGTAGCACTTAGGTGATTTGTAGACATGTTGTGGCCTCGTTAAAAACCTTCCTTCTAGAAAACCTCGTGGGACAAAACCAAAAGCAAGGAAAAGAGCACGCACTCCATGTCTGCCTAGACACTACCTCAGTTTGGTGTAGAGATGGCTTGAATGGTGATCAAGACATCTCGGATCAAACCTTGTCCAAGACCTTCTTGTTGTGGATGTGAAGTGAGTAATCCAACAACATTCTCCTTAAGCTTCTTGACTCTGGAACGAGTCATGGGACCTTCAGGAATGGCTAGAGCATCCTCATCAAATGGTTGATGCATAGTGGCTTCATGTGGCTCATCTAGACTCTCCTCATTGTCCTCCTTAGTGATCCGGTCCATGATCACATCAATCTATGCTTGTTCAAAACCTCAAATGGTGACTTATCCTCAAGGATTCTGGTTGGTGTTCTATTGATCAGATAACAAGCAGTAGACACTGCATCACTCCAGAATCTCTTTGGAACATTAGCTTGGAACATCATAGACCGTGCTACCTCCATAAGGTGTCTGTTCTTTCTCTCTGCCACTCCATTCTGTTGAGGTGTATATGGACAGCTTGTTTGGTGGAGAATTCCATGTTGAGATAGGTGTTGCTTGAATGCTTGACTTGTATACTCCCCACCATTATCTGATCTAAAAATTTTAAGCTTGGCATTGAAATGGTTAGTTACATAGTTTTGAAAATTTCTAAATGCATCAAGCACCCTATCTTTAGATGGAATCAAGGTTATCCAGGTGTATTTAGACTTCTCATCTATGAATGTAACAAAATATTTATGGTTCTCTCTAGACAAACAAGGGGCAGTCCACACATCCGAGTGAATCAAATCAAAGCAATGATCATAGATAGTTGTGGATTTATGAACACAGTCTTACAATGCTTGCCTAAGATACAAGCTTCACAATCATTATTTTCAAACACAACACCTGGAACCATTAAGTTTAAAGCTCTAACATGAGGATGTTCAAACCAGAAGTAGAAACAGAAGTAAATGAACATCTATGATCAGGAAAAGAAGTAAGCTCTTCAAGCAAATATAGATCTCGTTTTGTCACTCCTTGTCCAACCAACTGACTGCTCTCAATATCCTGAAACTTCACATCATTAGGGCTAAAGATAACATTACAATTAATATCAGTGGTGCATTTCTTGACAGACAATAGGTTTGAGGTGAATTCAGGCATATAAAAGGCTATAGTCTCCTTATCAAACCGTTTCAACTTGCCTATACCTCTAATTGGAATTCTATCTCCATTAGAAATCATAACATGTCCATTTGCTGGTTCTATATCTCTAATAAGAGTAGTATCACTTATCATATGATGAGATGCACCAGAATCAATTATTAAATGTTTAGTCATGTTATGAGCAGTATGAGATTGACCAACTATCCTAGCATGAGTATAAGCATTATCAGTATGATCAAGGACACTAGCAGTCTTAGATGCACCAAATGAGTACCCATTGACAGTACCAAGAGTTTTACCATTCTCCTTGAGCATTTTGATGAGTGCATCCATGTCTGATCTCCGGATGAACTCATGCTCATTGGTCCTGGTTGGCTGGTTGGTCTGGTGTGCAGTGTAAGTTACCAAAGCCTTGTTCTCACCCCCTTCTCGATTCTCAGCTTCATTTGAATGGCTTGAGGCACCAGTTCCATGTTGATCACTTGCTCCATATGTGACATTTGCCCTTGCTTCCCTCTCCTTGTTGAACATGGCCGGTTTGAGATGAGGGTGAAGGATCCAGCACTGATTCTTCTTGTGACCATGTCTCTTGCAATGATCACAGTTACCATTAAACCTCCTTTCCTCATAGCTTCCATTGCCATGCCTATCTTCATATATGTTGACCTTGTTTGCTTGAGGCACCTCAGCTTGGTTAGCTAGTGTGAGCTCCCCCTTTCCTCCAAAGAGTCCTAATGACCCTTGCTCCTTCTGGATTTGTGAGCATACCTCTTCAAGGGTTGGCAGGTTCTCTGACCTCAGGATATGCTTGATAAGATCGTTATAGGAGGAGTTGAGTGTGAGTAGTAGTCCAAAGACCTTATCTTGCTCACGCCTTTCATTCAGCTCATCAGGATCAGTAGTACTTGGCCTCAGCATCTCAAGCTCTAAACTTTCCCAAATGCTTGGTAAACTCCATGTCTTCTTGGGCAAGGTTGTTGATGGCCCTCTTTATCTCAAATACCCTAGTGAGGTTTGAGATGTTTCCATACACCTTCTGAAGTGTATCCCACAAGTCTTTTGCCTTCTCACAGTATCTATAAGCTTCCAAAATGGACGGATCCAGTGAACTTTGAAGGATAGACACTACCAGTAGATCTTCTTGCATCCACTTCACTTCATCACACACGACCACCTCCCTATCACCTTCTTTAGTGATGATCTTTGGAGCTTCATCTTCTAGGACATGGCTCCACAGGCCCTTACTTCCCACTGCGGTCTTCACTACACGAGACCATAACAAGTAGTTCCCACCTTTAAGGGTAACCAGAATGACTGTAGTCTTGGTGTTCTCCATCTTGTGATTTCAGGATCAAAAAGAGTGTTCTTGAGTTCTTCAACAATCACAACCCAGATCTAAGAGAACCTGGCTCTGATACCATGAAATCTTGAGTGAAACTTGAGTATAGACAGAAGATAGAGTGAAGAATAGAGAGAATAGAGAGACTTGATGAGAAAGCAAATACTAATTCGGGTAAACTTAAGAAACCATTAGAGAGAGTTTAGAGAGATAAACGAGAGAGAGAGACTGAAAATGCTCGTTATACTTGATGGTAAGCAAGGTTTACAATATATAGAGGAAGATTAGGATAAGGTTTCAACGTAAACTAAAGCTAAACGTGTGTAGTCAAGCCGGGGTGGAGCGTCTATTTGAAATACTTGGACCAGAAGCTCCACACGCTTGATGCCAAAGGCATCTTGACCAGATGCTCTTCCTTTCCAGCCATGAGCCAGCCTGTCAGACGCGCCTCTCTTATCCCTTTGGTCAAGCTTTATCAGTTGAAATGAGAACACCAGGAAGAGCTGAACCAAGTGGCAGGAGGAGAAGCTCTTCATATGGTGCAAAGGATGGCTTGAGTGACACAAGCTACTAACTAAACTCCAAACATAACAAGGAAGAGCACAATAGTGAATGTGTGGAGTAAAGCACCTATTATGAATGTGAAGGAGAGCTTTGGGGCAGCAAAGCTATCATCACTATATGGAGCTGAGTGATGACAAAAATGGAGACCTTCAGGGATCCATTTGAGTGTGGCAATCACTCATGCTCCAAAAAAGAAGAAGAATGCATAAGGTGCGTGAGAGGGTTTCAGTGTAGCCCAATAAGGTTGTCTACTGATGAACCCCTGGTGAGGAGATCCTTTTTGTCCCTTATTCTTTGAAGGAAGATCTGATGGTTTGAGAGAGATCTGGGTTGATTTTGATGATGATGGATGGATTGATTTGATGATCTTCAGAAATGATCTATGAACTGATCAGATCTTGTGTAGATGTGTCCTTGATCAAGAGAATGAACTCTTTTTCGATCAAAGACATGTTTTGCTTGCAGAGAATGAACTCCTAGCAATCAGTGTTCATGGATGAACAAGGGATTCACATATTTAGAGAGAATTTTGATAAAAAGGTGAATGTCTATTATTCTGGTCGTGCCTACACTTATATAGGTTACAAAAGATGTGGAAACCAAAAGACAAGTGCAGAAAACAAGAAACTTAGAAACTAGGAATGTAGACTTGATTTTGGACCAGAATAAGGTTTTTGTTGAATGTCTCTTTGCCTGACCACGACCTTGACTTTCTTGCTGACTCCCTCTTGGTATTCTTGGTGAGAATGGGCTTGAAATGGACTGAAGAAAAGGCTGGTCGAATTTGGCATGAAACAGACCCATAATGAATTTGTTATAAACTTTCCATGGGCTGCAATACTTCTTCTTGGGAAACTTGATCCAAAACACATCCAAATGGTTTCTTGGACTTGAATTTTGTGGCTGATTCATCAGAAAGAGATAATGGATCCTTAACTTTGGGTTTGAACTTCTTTTGGGCTGAGAGAAACAAATCTGATCCATCTTCTTTTTTTGGGCCAAAAATCACTTGTCCAGCTAGGTCCATGGCAGCTTCAGTGTCACTCTCATTCAACTCTAAGGTAGTGTCACTTAGCTCATCCAGGTCATTTAGCTCAGTCACACTCACATCAGCTGGTGTTAGCTCAGTATGCTCGCTTTTCTTCCATCCTGGTTTGTCCTTTGTTTGATGATCAGCTGCCTCGGCCATGGTTACATCATCTACACAAGTTGCCCAAGAAGAAGAGTCCAATAGCATGCTGAACCAAGAAGAAGACCAGCCCACCTATCAGATTAAAGAAGAACCAGTAGCCCAATCTGTTTATGGATAAGTGAAGCCCAATCCTAATCTTGAAGAGAAGTCCAAAGAAGACAGGTCCAAGATGATCAAGTCTGAGAGCCAAATAAGGATTGGCTGAACACAACTCAGTGTAGTCCAATCAGTTTGTCTACAAAAGGAGCCCAAGAAGAAGAGGCCCAATACTGATCCAATAAGGAGAAGTAGCCAAGCAAGCAAGCTGGTGACAAGCTGGTGAAGAAAAGTCAACAATAGTAGGCTAAGCTCATTATGCTTACTTCTGAAGGTGGAAAACTGCTGAGATGTGTCTGTGTGAAACTAGAGGTGGCACAAGTTTTTTACTCCCTGTTTTAGCTCCTGGTTTCACTTTGTATCAGAAGCAAGTTGGCACAAGTGGACTGACGTGTATAAGCTTTAACTTTAAGCATTCAGTTGTTATTTTCTGTATAAATATGTATGTTCTGATATCAATGAAAACTAAGAAAGACATTGAGCTTCTTCCCCCTTATGCTCATGTACTTCACCAAAAATGTTTGGGGTTACTTATTCTTAAATTTCAACATGGTAGCAGAACAGTGTTATGCCTGAACCAAAAGCTTCCGCAAAATCAAAACAAAGACAGAGCAAGATCTCTGTTCAAACAAATTTTCAAAATTCTTGTTACTAATGGAAGAGCTCAAGTTTTTGGGCCTTCAATACTCTTGTTACTTATTTGCGTACTCTCATTCTCTTAGGGCAGTGGCACGCCTAATAAGAAACATGATGATCAGTCTTCAAGGTTTTCAGAGAACTATTGGAGAACTGGAGTTGTTGAGCTGCTGAAGATGCAGCCTTAGAAGACCATGATGGTCCAGATGACAAGGAGCTGGAGTTCAGTATCCTTGCAAGCAAGAGACGCCTTCCCATAAATCAAGGAGGCATTTGAAGCTGTTGGAGATAGCCTTTGGAGATCAGTTATGAAGATATTTGCAGAACTGGTCCAAACAAGAAGTTGTTCATTCTCTCACTAGTGACTACCTGCCTACACATCAGAAGTGTTTTCCTGGGTGTTGAGATAAGGAGTTCATAAGCTGAAGAGGTTGATCAATCAAAATATGTATGGTGTTCCTTTGTATCTCAAGTAGCTGTGTCTGTGGAGGTTATCCAATTGTGTTACCAACAGAACAGAAGTTACAAGAAGAACAAAGGTGTTTTTTCAAGATGGTGTATTCAAAGATGGTGTTTTCAAGAATAAAAACGTGTGTAAAATATCTCAGGAGGAGATAGTTTGTTTATAAACTCATGTGGTAATTAGAGTTGTTTTAAGCAGCCTTGTGTTTTGTGGATCATATCTCAAGCTCTCATGAAGCTGAAACAAAGGAGGAGTTCAAATAGAGCTCCCATCAGAAGCGATTCAAGCAAATGAAGAAGGATGGTGAATCCAAGTTGTTAAAAACGTCAGTACATACACAAGCAATTCAAAGGAGGAGATGACAATGCTATTGGGGCTACTTTAACAAACAAAAACAAAAACAGAAGCCCACACAAAAGAAGAAGATGTGTACACTCATGATTCCCATTTTAAAGATTGGCTTTCAATCCATATCCAGACCAATCTTGAGGGTGCCTGTTAGAATGTAAATCATGAAGACCAACCATGGAGACTAACCGACTGGTGGAATCCATATAAGCTTGTCATTGCACGCAGAGCTTTACTGTAAGATGGCTGACCCAAAAGAGGCACACCAACGGTGACCCAAGATGGCAGTATTATAATCACCCTGACCACAAGAGGCAAACCGGCAGCACCTCTGAAAGACAACTTAGATGGAGAAAGCAAGAAGGAAAGATCAAAGTGGTGGTTGAAGTGATTCACATGGAGAAGAAGTCCAGAGATGTGCACAAGTGTTCTCATTGTGCAACATAGGCTTTCATATTCATATCCAGCCTATCTTGAGGAGGAGTGTTGAAATGAGAACACCAGGAAGAGCTGAACCAAGTGGCAGGAGGAGAAGCTCTTCATATGGTGCAAAGGATGGCTTGAGTGACACAAGCTACTAACTAAACTCCAAACATAACAAGGAAGAACACAATAGTGAATGTGTGGAGTAAATCACCTATTATGAATGTGAAGGAGAGCTTTGGGGCGGCAAAGCTATCATCACTATATGGAGCTGAGTGATGACGAAAATGGAGACCTTCAGGGATCCATTTGAGTGTGGCAATCACTCATGCTCCAAAGAAGAAGAAGAATGCATAAGGTGCATGAGAGGGTTTCAGTGTAGCCCAATAAGGTTGTCTACACAAGTTACCCAAGAAGAAGAGTCCAATAGCATGCTGAACCAAGAAGAAGACCAGCCCACCTATCAGATTAAAGAAGAACCAGTAGCCCAATCTGTTTATGGATAAGTGAAGCCCAATCCTAATCTTGAAGAGAAGTCCAAAGAAGACAGGTCCAAGATGATCAAGTCTGAGAGCCCAATAAGGATTGGCTGAACACAACTCAGTGTAGCCCAATCAGTTTGTCTACAAATGGAGCCCAAGAAGAAGATGCCCAATACTGATCCAATAAGGAGAAGTAGCCAAGCAAGCAAGCTGGTGACAAGCAGGTGAAGAAAAGTCAACAATAGTAGGCTAAGCTCATTATGCTTACTTCTGAAGGTGGAAAACTGCTGAGATGTTTCTGTGTGAAACTAGAGGTGGCACACGTTTTTTACTCCCTGTTTTAGCTCCTGGTTTCACTTTGTATCAGAAGCAAGTTGGCACAAGTGGACTGACGTGTATAAGCTTTAACTTTAAGCATTCAGTTGTTATTTTCTGTATAAATATGTATGTTCTGTTATCAATGAAAACTAAGAAAGCCATTGAGCTTCTTCCTCCTTATGCTCATGTACTTCACCAGAAATGTTTGGGGTTACTTATTCTTAAATTTCAACATTATCCGCATGGTAAGTGATAAGGGTAACTCTTGGTCGAGTTACTTCTTCCCCGGGTAACTTCATCTTCAAGGTAAGTTTGGGTGTACGGCCACTTGTACGCCCTCTTGTACGGCCTTTGTACGGACACCCAAAACTTACTTCCTCCTAAATCCTCTATGCTTCCTCTATCATTTAACCATCTTATTCAACATGATGAAGAAGTTATCCCACTTTTAACCGAAGTGACTCCAGTTTACCCTGTTTAGAGATTTGGCAATTTCTTCTTGATTATAATCAAACCAGAATGAATCAAGATGTAAGAAGCTTTATTTGGTCTCATAAATCAGTGGATAATAACCCTGAAGTTGAATCAATATCATTGGAGTTATGATGAAGAAGTTATCCCACTTTTAACCAAAGTGATTCCAGTTTGCCCTGTTTGGAGAGTTGGCAATTTCTTCTTGATACTAATAAAATCAGAATGAATCACGATTTAAGAAGCTTGATTTGGACTCATAAATCAGTGTAGAATCACCCTGAAGTTGAATCAAGATGATAGGAGTTATGATGAAGAAGTTATCCCACTTTTAACCGAAGTGATTCCAATATACCTGTTTGAAGATTTGGCAATTTCTTCTTGATTCTAATCAAACCAGAATGAATCAAGAAGTAAGAAGCTTGATTTGGACTCATAAATCAGTGTAGAATCACCCTGAAGTTGAATAAATATCATTGGAGTTATGATGAAGAAGTTATCCCACTTTTAACCGCCCAGTTAACCCTGTTTAGAGATTTGGCAATTTATTCTTGATACTAATAACACCAGAATGAATCACGATGTAAGAAGCTTGATTTGGACTCAATAATCAGTGTAGAATCACCCTGGAGTTGAATCAATATTATTGGAGTTATGATGAAGAAGTTATCCCACTTTTAACCGAAGTGATTCCAGTTTACCCTATTTGGAGATTTGGCATTTCTTCTTGATACAAATAAAACCAGAATGAATCACGATGTAAAAAGCTTGATTTGGACTCATTAATCAGTGTAGAATCACCCTGAATTTTAATCAAGATCATAGGAGTTATGATGAAGAAGTTATCCCACTTTTAACCAAACAAATAGGAGGCGTGGGCCACAGGTCGCACATAAGCCGCCGGGTCCTTGTTTGGAGATACGGCAATTTCTTCTTGATTCTAATCAAACCAGAATGAATCAAGATGTAAGAATCTTTATTTGGACTCATAAATAACTTTAGAATCACCCTGAATTTGAATCAAGATCATAGGAGTTATGATGAAGAAGTTATCCCACTTTTAACCGAAGTGACTCCAATTTACCCTGTTTGGAGATTTTGCAATTTCTTCTTGATTCTAATAAAACCAGAATGAATCAAGAAGTAAGAATCTTTATTTGGACTCATAAATCAGTGCATAATCACCCTGAAGTTGAATCAATATCATTGGAGTTATGATGAAGAAGTTATCCCACTTTTAACCGAAGGGATTCCAATTTGCTCTGTTTGGAGAGTTGGCAATTTCTTCTTGATATTAATAAAAAAAGAATGAATCAAGATGTAAGAAGCTTCATTTGGACTCATAAATCAGTTTAGAATCACCCTGAAGTTTAATCAAGATCATAGGACTTATGATGAAGAAGTTATTCCCACTTTTAACCGAAGTGACTCCAGTTTATCCTGTTTGGAGATTTGGCAATTTCTTCTTGATTCTAATCAAACCAGAATGAATCAAGATGTAAGAAGCTTGATTTGGACTCATAAATCAGTGTAGAATCATCCTGAAGTTGAATCAATATCATTGGAGTTATGATGAAGAAGGTATCCCAATTTTAACCGAAGTGATTCCAGTTTGCCCTATTTGGAGATTTGGCAATTTCTTATTGACTCTAATCAAAACTAGAATGAATCAAGATGTAAGAAGATTTATTTGTACTCATAAATTGGTGTAGAATCATGCTGAACTTAAATCAATATCATTGGAGTTATGATAAAGATCTTATTCCAGTTTTAACCGAAGTGATTCCAGTTTACCCTGTTTGGAGATTTGGCGTTTTCTTCTAGATTCTAATCAAACCAGAATAAATAAATATTTAAGAATCTTGATTTGGACTCATAAATAAGATTAGAATAATCCTGAATTTGAATCAATAACATTGGAGTTATGATGAAGAAGTTATCCCACTTTTAACCGAAGTGATTTTAGTTTGCCCTGTTTGGAGATTTGGCAATTTATTCTTGATACTAATAAAACCAGAATGAATCACGATCTACGTAGCTTGATTTAGACTCATTAATCAGTGTAGAATCACCCTGAATTTGAATCAAGATCATAGGAGTTATGATGAAGAAGTTATCCCACTTTTAACCGAAGTGATTTCCTGTTTACCCTGTTTGGAAATTTGGCAATTTCTTCTTGATACAAATAAAACCAGAATGAATAACAATGTAAGAAGCTTTATTTGGACTCATAAATCAGTTTAGAATCACCCTGAATTTTAATCAAGATCATAGGAGTTATGATGAAGAAGTTATCCCACTTTTAACCGAAGTGATTCCAGTTTACCCTGTTTGGAGAATTGGCAATTTCATCTTGATACAAATAAAACCAGAATGGATCACGATGTAAGAAGCTTGATTTGGACTCATTAATCAGTGTACAATCACCCTGAAATTTAATCAAGATCATAGGAGTTATGATGAAGAAGTTATCCCACTTTTAACCGAACAAATAGGAGGCGTGGGCCACAGGTCGCACATAAACCGCCGGGTCGCTGTTTGGAGATTTGGCAATTTCTTCTTGATTCTAATCAAACCAGAATGTATCAAGATGTAAGAATCTTTATTTGAACTCATAAATCAGTTTAGAATCACCCTGAATTTGAATGAAGATCATAGGAGTTATGATGAAGAAGTTATCCCACTTTTAACCGAAGTGACTCCAGTTTATCCTGTTTGGAGATTTGGCAATTTCTTCTTGATTCTAATAAAACCAGAATGAATAAAGAAGTAAGAATCTTTATTTGGACTCATAAATCAGTGGATAATCACCCTGAAGTTGAATCAATATCATTGGAGTTATGATGAAGAAGTTATCCCACTTTTAACCAAAGGGATTCCAGTTTGCTCTGTTTGGAGAGTTGGCAATTTCTTCTTGATATTAATAAAAACAGAATGAATCAAGATGTAAGAAGCTTAATTTGGACTCATAAATCAGTGTAGAATCACCCTGAAGTTGAATCAAGATCATAGGAGTTATGATGAAGAAGTTATCCCACTTTTAACCAAAGTGACTCCAATTTATCTTGTTTGGAGATTTGGCAATTTCTTCTTGATTCTAATCAAACCAGAATGAATCAAGATGAAAGAAGCTTTATTTGGACTCATAAATCAGTGGATAATCACCCTGAAGTTTAATCAATATCATTGAAGTTATGATGAAGAAGTTATCCCACTTTTAACCGAAGTGATTCCAGTTTGTCCTGTTTGGAGAGGTGGCAATTTCTTCTTGATACTAATAAAACCAGAACGAATCACGATGTAGGAAGCTTTAATTGGACTCATAAATCAGTATATAATTATCCTGAAGTTGAATCAATTTCATTGGAGTTATGATGAAGAAGTTATCCCACTTTTAACCGAAGTGATTCCAGTTTACCCTGTTTGGAGATTTGGCGTTTTCTTCTTGATTCTAATCAAACCAGAATAAATCAAGATTTAAGAATCTTGATTTGGACTCATAAATAAGTGTAGAATCACCCTGAAGTTGAAGCAAGATCATGGAGTTATGATGAAGAAGTTATCCCACTTTTAACCGAAGTGACTCCAGTTTACCATGTTTGAAGATTTGGCAATTTCTTCTTGATTCTAATTAAACCAGAATGAATCAAGAAGTAAGAAGCTTGATTTGGACTCATAAATCAGTGTAGAATCACCCTGAAGTTGAATCAATATCATTGGAGTTATGATGAAGAAGTTATCCCACTTTAACCGAAGTGATCCCAAGTTAAACCCTGTTTAGAGATTTGGCAATTTCTTCTTGAATTATAATCAAACCAGAATGAATCAAGATGTAAGAAGCTTTATTTTCGGTTTCTCTAAATCAGTGGATAATAACCCTGAAGTTGAATCTAATATCATTGGAGTTATGATGAAGAAGTTATCCCACTTTTAACCGAAGTGATTCCAGTTTGCCCTGTTTGGAGAGTTGGCAATTTCTTCTTGATACTAATAAAATCAGAATGAATCACGATGTAAGAAGCTTGATTTGGACTCATAAATCAGTGTAGAATCACCCTGAAGTTGAATCAAGATCATAGGAGTTATGATGAAGAAGTTATCCCACTTTTAACCGAAGTGATCCCAGTTAACCCTGTTTAGAAGAAGCTCTTTGTTGGTCAGGCATAACACGGCTCAGTATTCTATTCGATACTAATAACAACCAGAATGGGCTATCACCGTGAACCATGTTGATGATATGTTAATGACAGTTGAATTTTAGGGAAACTCTTAAATTAATCTGAGCTAACCCCAAAACATTCTGTTTTAGGAATCGTACCCTATGGAGTTGAATAGTAATGATCATTTGGATGAAAGTAACATGAGCATAAAGGGTGAATAGAAAGTATGTATATGAAGAAGTTATCCCACTTTTAACTCGTAATGTCCCAGTAACCTTTCTCTTGTTTAGGATTGAATTCATTTGATTATCAGGGCCAATAATCTATTTTATACAGGATTATCTTAAATAGACAATTACTTCTGAATAACACCAAGTGGACTAATGAAGTTAATACAGCATCTCGATATACACCGTCATGGTAATGAAGCTCTACTGATTGTTGGTATGCCACACTCTTGCTAATTTTTAAATCTCGCAAGTATGCATAAGTTAAGAAAATCAACCCCATAGGGTGAGTGAACGGATCAAAGTATTAAAATAATGGCTTTGTGCCCACCTCCTAAGGTTTTTCATCACAGATACATCTCAGAAGTATCCCACTTTTAAACCTCGAAGTCGATTATGTCTCCTAGTTCCTCAATCCCTACTTTCACCGATATTTGGGAGAATTTGGTCATTTCAGTTCTATGGCATACAAAATTAATTAAGACATCCTCAGAAATCGAATCACGATGTAAAACAGGGCTCTGATTCTGGATACTCTCTATTTTAAGGTGTCTGAACTGTTTCTTCATCGCAAGGTCTTGTCTCACCAGCATTGTCACCTCTCGTGAATTTTATTGAGTCAGCATCATACATTTGCTCGACTGTTTTATTGGTAGATCGAGATGATTAGAAGTTTATAATTTGCCGGGACCTCCTTCTTCTTAATCCGGGGCATCCTTTTGTAGACAAAGTGATTCCTCGTTTTACGACCTGTTTTGGGACTAACAATCTGAGTTGGTCAATTTTCGTTGTTTCTTAAGTGCCGATAACATCACTTAAAACATCAGGGTTAGAGCTCATTTGCAAGGAGCTTGATCATCTTGGAAATCCATCTAAGTCTCGTTTAAGAAGCTTTATTTTTGGACCATAAATCAGTTTGTAGATCACCGCTGGAATTTAGATCCTTCACATTGCATACAGATTTAGTTGAGGAGAGTATTTGATGATGAATGAGAGGGTTATCCCCAATTTTAACCGAAGTGATCCAGTTTACCCATGTGTTTGCTTTCGACATGAATATTTCCATAAACAGATTGGGGCAATTTCATCTTGATTACAAATAAGCAATCCAAACTGATGGGGATCACTTTCTTCTTTTGTAAGAAACTTTTCTGGATATTTGGATTTGGACTCTCGGGCATTATGGTCCTCATGCTTTCTTTGTGTACAAATGACCCTGAAATTTAATCAAGATCATAGGGAGTTATGATGAAGTGATCAGACATGGCTTATTGGTAATACTCTCCTTCATCCCACTTTTTATATGGGCAAACTTGTGTAGGATGACCGAACAATAGGTGTACCGGCGTGGGCCACAGGCCGAGGATGCACATCTGAAACGCCGGGTCGCTTTATCTCAACAACACCGAGGTCGCTGTTTTGGAGAAGAAGGATCTATTCAGGCGCTGCGAAAGAATTTAACCTTCGTTGATGAGTCTATACCTTAAGATCCCAAAACCAGGCTAAATCACGCATATCAGACTGAGATTGTTGTAGGGAGAGAGTGTGTTATTTGAACTCATAAATCAGTTAGAATCACCCTGATTTGAAATGAAAGATCATAGGTCAGTCTTATTGATGAAGAAGTTTATCCCAACCTTGAGTTAACTACACAGAATGTGGACCTCCAGCTGTGGATTGAGTTCTACAAGTTGACACTTCCTACCTTTAGGAGTTTGAATGAGGATGGGACACTGAAGCTTGCCATGGACCAGCTGGACAAGTGATTTTTGGCTCGCTCAATTTGAGAAAAGAAGTTGGGGTCCAATATGTTTTTCTTCTAGCTTTCCCTCCAATAGATGTTTAAGATAATCAACACAGACACCAAAGTTTAAGATCCATGATATAATCAATCGTATAGTCTGAGAAATCGTGATATTCTATTATCACAAAAGACTCCATTACAAGTCTCCAGGTAAGAGGGAAGACTCATAATCACCCTGATAGTGTGGTGTTCTCGCTATTTTCGAGTGTGGATCAAGTTATTGATGAAGAGTTATCCCACTTAGTTTATACCACCAAAAGAGGAGAGAAGTATGTGCAAAAGTGTCCCAGTATGTGTGGAACATCGTGTTTTGGAAGAGTTTTTGGCAATTTCTTTTCTTGATATTAATTAATAAAACAGTAATAACATGAATCACAAGTGATACTGTAAAGTGAAGTGACTCTGTGAGATTTCTTGGACTCATAGTATCATTGCTCCAGAATGTCGGATAGCCAAGTCCTTCTTCTCTCTTATATCGCTTATTCAAGCCACTATTCAAGTCACACTAAGGCCATAGAGAAGTTATGATGTGAAAGAAGTTACCAAGAGGAGTACTCACTGTGTCATATGAAAAGCAAAGTGAAACGTTCCAACAATGTTCTCATTCGTTGTTTGGGTGAGAGGCTAAGATTTAGGTCATTCAACAAAAACCTATTATTCTGTCCAAAATCAAGTCACAATTCCTAGTTCTATAGTTTTCTGTTCTGCACTTGTCTTTTTGGTTTTCCACATTCTTTTGTACTATATAAGTGTAGCACGACCAGAATAATAACATTCACCTTTTTATTCAAAAATTTCTCTCTAAATATTGTGGGAATCCTTGTTCATTTCCATTGAATCACTGATTGCTAGGAGTTCTCTCTCTGCAAAGCAAAACAATTGTGCTTTTTGATCGAAAATTGAGTTTCATTCTTCTTGATTCAGGACACATCTACACAAGATCTGATCGCAGTTCATAGATCATTTCTGTAAGTTTATCATAAATCAATCCAGTCTCATCATCAAAAGTTCAACCCAATCTCT
>CAJHQQ010004990.1:0-21703 GCA_905132885.1 Moricandia moricandioides | reverse complement strand
CAGCATATTCCAAATTATTGATTTTCGACATCATGAACCTCTAGTCGGGTTGAAGGGACCACCGAGAATGGGACAGCTTTGAGTCGGAACGTGGACTGGAACAAGCTTGATGCTATCGGGTTTAGGTTTGGTGCTATTGAGCTGGTCGTTATTGGATTGGATGCTTGGTCGCTGTCGGATGAGGTCGAGTTTGTGTATCGGATCGCCTAGGTTAATCGGATTGTAGAGAGAGAGAGGAGATAAGATGTTTTGTTGCAGAAGCTTGGATTGATTGTTGTTTGGTCACGAGATTAGGTTTAGGGTTCTTCGACGGCTAGGTTTTTAGAGTTTATGAGAATCAGATTTAGCTTAGGGTTTTAGAGAGACAAATCGTGCTGATAACATGTTGTAAAAGTAATGAGGAGAATGTGTATTTCTACTTATTGATAATCGAATAAAGGTTCCCTTTATATAGGGGTTACAAATAGACCGTCATAAGATAAATGGAAAGATAACAATTCCTAATCCAACAAGGAAAAAAAACCAAAAAACAAAGAGAAAAGGAAAGATGTAGCCGACTTTCTCTCTTCAATTGGGCCGGTCGATTGGTCTTGGTCCATCGCATGATTTATAACAAAAGAAAATTTAAAAGCTAATAATTAGCAAAAGGTACCTCAATAAAAAAACATATAATTTCCGTTTAAACGTTTATACAGACAGAACTCTCAGTATACACGAACCAACCCACCTCTCATGTTTATATAGCAAAACAACATTCTCCAACAACAATAAAAAGTAGGGGTGGGACGGACCGGATATCCGGGGTATTTTAGGATATCCGGATCCGGATCCGGATTCGCCGGATCCGTGACTTTAATATCCGGATCCGGATCCGCATCTTCCGGGTATCCGGACTTCGGATATCCGCCCAGATATTGTGATACCCGCGGATACCCGGATTCGGATCCGGATCCGTAAAAATAATTAAAAAAAATAAAAAATATTTTAAAAATATAAAAAATCTAAAAATAAAACATAAATTAAATATTTATACAAAATTTATTACTATATATATGACATATAATATTAGTAAAATTTAAATATAATATTAAAAAAAATATTTTATGTATAAATACTAATATATCAAATATAATTATTAATAAAATTAAAAATTTAATATATTTTAAAAACACGGATCCGGATCCGGATATCCGGACCTAAAAATTAAGATATCCGGATTTGGATCCGGTTTGGACGGATCCGAAATTTTACTATCCGGATTCGGATTCGGGCACTCCGGATATCCTATTTTCGGAGCGGATCCGAGACGGATCTCGGATCGAATCCGGATCCCGGATAATACGTCCCAGGCCTAATAAAAAGTCACCCGTATATTCATTCATTCATGGATAATGTTTCTAACTGAATTTCTTTAAAGTAATGAAAATTACAGGTCCACTAGACATCGGTGTATGATAGGTAGGCACATTGAAGAGTCACGCGTGGTTAGAGAGAGAGAGAGAGCAAAAGAAAGGAATCACATTCACATGCCCCCAACACCACATGGGGAATGGTCCCTCTCACTCTCACACACACTTGCATATTTTCATTCAACCATAACATTTCCTTAAATAAATATAAGAGAAATTATACATATTAGCTTTTGTGAAATGAAGCATTGATAACGATAAGGACTGTGCATTGGCCATGAATGCATGAATGATGAAGCAGACCAAGAAGGTCTTCCTCCCTAATTGGTTACGGTTAAGCCGGATACACGTAACCGGACCGATCTCCCTTGTAACAATTAACTACGATATTACCCTCTCAAGCTTTTAGCCTCGTCTTTTGGCGTTACCTAACGTCAGCTCCAAGTCATCGACACCAACATCGTGAATCTTCTCACCTTCCCACGGCTTCACCGAAACGTCTACGCCGCTAACGCAAACGCTATTTTTAACAAGGTTAAAAGTTGGCGATGGCGGACATGGCTGAGAATCTGTCACCGGTTGTAAACGAGTCCATCGACAAGAATAAACCGTCGAGACATCCGACTCGTCGCATTCAGGAATCGATGTGTAGTGATGGTGGAGACGCCGTGTTGGGCTTGAAGGAGCTGAGATTGGGAAGTTGCTGATCTGCGACTTGGGTGGTCGCGGGTTCGAGCTTCTAGGAGATGAAACTGGAGGTGTGACAGGGGCACTATTGGAAATTCGGAGAGGAACTAGGTTTCCGGAGGAAGCTAGGTTTTGGAGATAAGGGATGAGATACGTTGAGGATTGATTCGGGTCGAACCGGATCGGGCTTGGGTAAGATGAGGAGGTTGGGCTCGCTTGATACGACGGAACTGGGCTTTGGAAAACTGATGAATGAGGACTGAGTTGGATTGACGAACACGCGCTCACGCGCGGCGGTGTTGATTCTGTTGGTCGGAAACCCTGTAGGGAAAAGAAAGACTTTAACTCATGTCCGAAAATTATAAATTTTTTGAAAAAGAATTTATTATGAAATTTAGGAAAGTGAAGTTCGTACCTTTCGGTAAGTGGTGCCGTCTTCGTGAACGATCCAACCAGCTTCGACGCAAAGAGCTTTGAGTACTTCATTGTTGTCACAATGCTTAGGGAGGTTGTAGTTTCCTTGAGAACGGAGTCCGGTGAATATCTTAGCTGCTATTGCTCTTCTCCGTCTCTCTCTCTTCTTGTTGTTCTCCCTCTCCGTCCACGTCGGCATCCTCCCCGTCGCTCCTGCTCTTCCCGCCGCCGTGGATCCTCCTCCTGAAGCTGTCATTCTCTGTTTCTTCTTTCTCTCTCTGTTTATTTACTTCACACCTTTTCTGAGTTTTTGTTTTGTGCTGTGTAATTCTCGAGGAGCGAGAAACGCTAAAAGAGTTTTCCTTCACGAGGAGAAAACAGAGGCAAAAGTTATAAGCTTTTGTTGTTGTTTTTGGATTATTTTTCTACACATTGTAATAATTGTAATTTAATTAATAAAAACAGGTACGTAACCATTTGATATCGTTACGTTATTAGGCTAACACTAAATTTTAATTTTATTTATTGTAACTTTACAACTACTTTAGGCAAATTAAGGAAAAGGTGAAAAAGAGGAGGTGGATCTATGACCTCACTTTTTGTTTTTCCTTACAATGTATGACCTCACTTAACTTACTGTTTACAAGCTTAACAAGTTAACGTTCTGCGGAAAAGGGATAAATCTTGACTTTGGTTTTTTTACCGTAAGATTAGAATCTGTGAGGTTAATCCAACGGATGTAGACGTGAGTGCACGGTCGAGAGCATGTGTCAAGCTGCAGAAGAAAAGAAAAGATGCCTTTTGGGTGTCGCTCCGGTAATTGTGGTTTAGATCGGACGACGATGTAAGTTTGAACGGTTCAGATTTAGTGGTCCCAAACAAAGCACCTCCCTCTCCAGTCAGGTCAACATTGGAATCATGTATGTAATATACTCAGAGTTTGTGGGCCCTGCTTTGCTTCGCACGTGCCACACAGAAACCTATAGCCCATAGGCTATTGCTCGAGCCGAAGCTCTGGGCCCATAATAATTTCGAGCCCTACAATGCACGTGACTGCGGGAATCACATTTTGTGGTATCCTGGAAATATCCGTGCTGTATCATGTAAATATCTGCGATACGCCAAAGAGCCAAGTTTATGAAATTTTGTTAATATATACCCAAAAATTCAGTATTTGTGCTGTGATTACTGTTGATTTTTCTGTTCTTCGTTTGAATGGTCCAATGTCTTAAATTAGTGTCAAAAAACTATTTCCTGGCTCATCTTATTAACTTTACTATTTATTTTTGGCATATATTTAATAATATTTGAAAATGTTTTTTGTGTTTGTTTAAGAGTTGGAATATGCATTTCTCTGTCTTTCTTATATGTCAGCTACCCCATTTATACTCGATTAAGTGTTGGTCAGACGAGCCGATTTCTATAGAAGTACTTTTGTCTCTTCGTTCTTATTTATATGGGAAAAAATATAATACATAGTTCTCGTTTCTCTTGCTAACGTGTCCACTCGACCATCCTACTCCGAGGAATATGAATAAAATTTATTTTCTCGAAGTCTTCCTATAGTCTCCGGAACACTTCAATCTCCGCACGAATGTTGGCCAATCCATCGGATTCGTAGCATGTCCACTAGGTCTGAGCAGTCCGTCTTGAAACGAATCGAGGTTATTTTCATGTCTCTCATACATGAGATTGTCCAAAGTAAGCCTTCCATCTCAGCATGTAAAACTAAGAAACTCTTGCCATACGCTTGTAATCCGAAAGATTCAAAACCATTAAGAATCCACCCAAAGCCATTGACACAACCATTATCAATCCATAATGCATTAATTTGATAGGTAGAGATTCGAGGTATCCATAGGGCCACTGTCTTTGTCTCTGTAGTGGGAGGATTTTCATGATTCTCGTTTTCTTCTTCCTTTTCATTAGCCTTTCTCCAATATTCTACTATAAGGGACACATGTTGGAAAGCGTAAATCGGGGATACGACTTTCTCATTAAAGAGTTTTTTTTCCTTTCCTTTTAAATGTACCAACAAATCCATGGAAATATATTGAATCGTGGTCTCAGAAGAACCACCTCTTTTTTTCCAAAACATAAATTTCATGTTTTAGTATATATGTACTTGGAAAATAATTTGAAAGAGACATATAGTCTCTGATGCAGGATCGAGACCTAATGGATATCTTATAGAATTATAAGATGTTCTCTTGGATTGTGTTCATCTTATAAATGTGGAAGAAACATGTTGATTTGTAAATCTATCTTTTTTCAAATTTGTAAATCTAATTAATATGTAGTTATGAGGTAGAATATGTATTTTCTGAAGTTTTGAATCCTTGTTAGTTTTTGAAGCAATGAAAATGACTTGAAAAAAGAAAAAAGATAAATAAATATATATATATATATATCCAAAGCTGGGGAAAAACTATGTTTTACCAATATTGTTAAACAGTAACAACATAGACAGAAATCATAATGAGAATTTTTGAAATCTAATTTTCATTTTTTACTCAATCTTCTTAAAAGAAAAACAAACAGAATGCTTCCAAACAAGCTCTTTACTTTGACCAACCTTCCACTTGATTATTAAAAAATAAGTGGAAGATTCTTCAATATGTTCTCTTATCACTGATGAAAAACCTCTACCGGATATTAATATAGTCTATTCTCGTGTTATATGAAAAGAACCGAACATGATTTCTACAAAAGCTAAAGAACAACGTGCTGATAATTTAGCTTTCTCTGCCAAAATAAAACCTAGCAAAGACGTTCTTACCTCTACTATCGATACTACAAACTATCGTTCACGTGATGTTATGCGTATGTGCACTCACTGTGGACGCAAAGTTCAAGAGGTATCTGAATGCTTTCTACTCCATGGCTACCCCAAGTGGTATCAAGAACAGCTTCAACGTCCCAATAACACTTCTACTGATCAATCTTCGCAAAGCTTTCGAGGAGGAAGAGGAGGTCTTTCTGGTGGAAACAGAGGACGTGATCGTGGACGAGCTTCACATGCCACGACTTCCATTAACAATGAACAGATCTCCTCATTGACTACACTTCTTCAAAACCAACAATTCAATCTATCCTCGGGACGTTTGTCGGGTAAAACAAATATTATTGATGCTATTATTGACACAAGAGCTTCTCATCACATGATAGGAGATCTATCTTTACTTCACGATGTGTTTGATATACATCTATCATTAATAACATTTCTAAATGGACAAGAATTGAAAGTAACTAAGTCTAAACCAGCATCCTAGAAACACCCTAAGAATGTCAGTAATTAAACATGTACGTTACTGCCTTGGTGCTTAGTTGAATGCTTGTTGAACCATAGGATCCATCCTTGCTTTCTTCATGCTGTTCTATTCTTTCTTATCCAGCCAGCTCGATCAGACTTCAACCGAATCCCCTTGTTACTTAGTTACTCAACCAACCATCCCCACATGAATTAAGTAACAAGAAGAGACGGCTTGGTCTCCACCAGCCATCCAGTATAGACAATACGTTAGCCATGCTCAACGTTCCAGAACAAGTCACTGATCGCAACATGATCAGTCAGTACACACTCGGTCCATACGGACCTTTTCCAATCAGTCACTAATCCTCACTTGATCAGTCGATACAATACTGGGCCCATATGGACCTTAGACAATCAATTAACAGTTACCACCTCTCTGATCATATTCTCATGCAGTACACTCGGTTCAACAGTTGCCTTCCTACTGATCCCAACATCAGAATGAGTTCAGTTCACTCCCAGACCAGCCATGGTTCAGTTAGTAACAGGTTGTAGACCCTTTGTCTTATGTCGATCAACAATGCCTCGGTTTGTACCTCCTTCAGTACCTAACGTTAAGACTCTGTCGAACCATAACCACCAGTATCACGATCCACACCAATCAATTCGGTAAACCAGTGGTACCACATCCGAACATGACATTAGTCCTCATAATCAAGCCATGGACTAGGTATCCCGATCACTAAATTAACCGCTTCCCTTCGATCTATTTATAATCTCGCAACAGAACCAAATATGGTTCTGTAATTGGACTTCACCAGCAGGATCGAGAAGCACTAACCTGATTACAGCCGGTTTCCTCATACTTCTCTTTTGTACAGTAAGGATCACTTAAGTCTGATCCAAGCCGCATTCCATCAGTACGCGACTCCTATTTTTCTCAGACTGTGCCGGTTCGTCTCTTCCCATGTCATATGTTCGATCTTACTCGGCCATGATCCAATTATCCCTTGCATTCCATCGCTCCACTCGCGTCTCATGCAGAACCAGTCCTCCTTCGAGCCCCGATCCATCAGAAAGGTTTATCCACACATCGGAGTCTCTGGAAAGTAGCATCCACCATATCCAGCAGAACATGCATTCGATCCCATCCACCCCGATTCATCAGAAGATCGGCTACACATCAGGCCAATGTGTCATCCTTGGCCCACTTTAGATCCCATCGAGTCAGTATCAAGGATTCTCGGCTCTTCAGTCATAATCCGATCAGTATATCGATCAGAAACACTCCCGCCAAGACAAAGAGACTCGCAACCAGCCACATAAACTCCGATCGGCCCTCCGGCCATGTCTCCCTCACTTTCGATCAGTCTGTCTCTCTCTCTCGGTTATTCTCTCTCCTTTTCTCTTTGTTTCTGTCCAGAATCAAGTAAAGGGAGTTATCCCTTCCTTCTGTCCATGAAAATCCATAAAAAAGGAGTTTGGGCGGTTACTCCTTGGCCTTAGCCGCCCATAACCGTCCAAAAATGCTCCCGCACCCTTCATTAAGCAGTAACTGCCATCCGGAAGTTTTCCATTTTTACTCAGTATAGTTCAAAAACTGATCCTATGCTTGGCCAACTGCCAAGTGACGGTTTCTTTCCCAGACAACTGCCTCATAGCTGCCTATCGGTAGTTCCAGAATGTAATAACTGTCCCAGTCAGTTATGCAATCAAATAACCACCCAGTAACTGTTTATTAACCACCC
Source organism: Moricandia moricandioides (assembly GCA_905132885.1). Classification (NCBI taxonomy): domain Eukaryota; kingdom Viridiplantae; phylum Streptophyta; class Magnoliopsida; order Brassicales; family Brassicaceae; genus Moricandia; species Moricandia moricandioides. The sequence continues at coordinate 14,192 of CAJHQQ010004990.1, read as the reverse complement.
TGGATAATTGTTCTGTAACTGCTCTTGGTCGGTTATTTTTACTTAACTCCCGGCAGTTCCATAACCGCCTTGGCAGTTCCATGACCCAGTAACCGTCCTAGTGACATGAGTTTGTTTATTGTTCTAGCAGGATATAAATATCCTAAACAATTAACTATCAAATTACCCTAATCTTAACACACAAGTAATAATCTTGCCAAAAGAGTCAGGTGTAGTACTTAGGGATCAAATCCACAGAGAGCAATGACAAACAATAGATTTCTTATTTCTAAAGACTAAGTGTGATAACCAAAATTCACACCGTCGATTTCCGATGAAAATAGGAAAACTAAGTAAACCTAACTTTCCCAGAGGCCCCGGATATCTGGTAAACCACACGCCAAGCAATCAAAAAATGAGAACAAACGAAATTATTACGAATCAATAAAACGAAAAAGAGCAAAGAAGATCTTATTCTGAATCTGTGATTTGAGCGTTATAACAGGTAAATCCTAAGTGGTAAGAGCCATCAGTGAGTCCCTCATTCTAACCTTGTAAGACTTTATTAACCTAGTTGAGTCGCAGCTCGATAACAGAAAAACATAAATATGCCTAAATTTCCCTAAGTGCTATGATTGGTTTGAGTAAAAAATTGCGTGTCTCTGCACCTTCAACCTTGAAATCTTTCTATACTCCTCCTAGAGGCAGTTTTCTCTTTCTTCACGTTTATCACTTTCTGGGAAGTTCCATTTTCCTTCGATCTTCGCGTTTATCTTCGGAAACTTCACATTTATCTCCTGAACTTGACATCTATCTTTTCCTGCAATATCAAAGACAGATCATCATAGGGAATTGGGCTTGATTTCGAATGGACTCGTGAGTGGGCCTTTAGCTGTGTTTTAGACCCTCTCGGGCCATTTTTTTTACTTAAGCATTTTTACGATTTATCAAAAGAGATCTCCCGAAACGACGTTGATCTCGAAGAAAGTTTGAATTGCTCATATAGTGGAGGCAGCTTTAGGTGTTTAGTTAACCGTTGCCATTTTATACGATTAATTCGAACATCATACGAGAAAAAAGTTCTTACAATTTTTAAATCGTAATGTTCCGATGGTAACTCCAATCGAGATGAAACCAAAGCAAGTTCCACCTGATCTCGACGGAGGAGGCTACAAGGAGAAGATGAAAATGGATTGGTTGATCCAACACGCCGAACGGGCGGGTTGGATTGCTTGTTTGGTCTAACTCGCCGAACGGGCGATTTGACAGACTTGCTTGCTTCAACTTGCCTGTTCGGCGAGTTGACCATCTTTCTCTTTCCAACTCTCCTGTTTGGTGAGCTGGACTAGTCCAACACTGCCGAATGGGTGAGTTGGACGGCCTGCTTGGTCCAACTCGCCGAACGGGCGAGTTAACCGTCTTGCATGGTCCAACTCTCCGAACGATTGAGTTGGACAGTCTGCTTGGTCCAACTCGCCGAACTGGCGAGTTGACCATCTTGCTTGGTCCAACTCGCCCAAACAGGCGAGTTGGATGATCGAGCCTTATAGTCGTTTCGTTGTTTTGATGCTCATGATCCGTTTGTTCGAGGCCTAGAGCAACCTTTCTCGAGGACTTACCGTATGAATCTTTTTCAAATTCATATGAAACTCGATTTCGGTTTTACCGCTCTTCTTTTCTTTAAAATATTATCTCCTCATTTGTAAAGAGGACATTTTTCGGGAAGTTTCAGGCGTTGATTTTGTCACCCCAACACTAAGCTAGGTATATATATATATATTACTAGTAGACGATCAATTAAGGAAATATTATTTATCAAGATGTATAGATGCAATATGGAAATATGATAATAATGCTTTAATATAAATATGAAAATATGCTATTAAACTAACTAGATGAAAATGTAAATATGCTAGATCTAGGGTTTCAAGCTCAATGAATTATAGGGAATAAGAAGCACAAAAATGTAAATATTCTAGAACTCAAATATTAACTATTCTAACATTTTTAACTCCAACTCTCGTATGCGAGCAAAAGGAAAGACCATCGATCGACGGCTAAGGCCTGATGTCGATCAACAGTGAAATCAGAAGGAAGTGTGAACGAGATTTGATAAGTTCACCAAGCTAATTAGACCAGCTCTCGCATGCACCTAACAACCTAGTTCATTGGAGTCTATCCTGGCACATAACCTACTCTTGTAGTCATCCATGTCCTATCGGTAGTTCCAGAGAACACACTCCCAATCCACCCATGACTATAAATTACGAACGCTCGTCTATTGGCCCCGCCGAGAACTTTAGCCATTCTAAAAAAAACATATTTAGATCCATCCTAAGGGATATATCCTCGTACATTCGACTAGGATAAATAGCGCGCTATAAAAGAAATCCGAAATTTTAGCCAGCACTTCTGAACGACTTAAAAATTGTCTCTAGAGAGATGCTAGACTCCGACCAGAGAAGTCGTATAAGCCGAGAACCTATCGCGGACTTTAATGGGAACATAGTCAGGCTAGAATTGCAACAAGCAAAACGAAATCAGATTAGTCATCGCAATGCCTCAAAACAAAAGTAAACCTAGGTTTTACCCTAAGCCCAACTCACTGGTCTCTAACATCTCAAGGCATGATATTAAAAAGATACGAGATCCTAAAAGCATGTATCTTCGTCCACATCTGAACACTCTTGAAACTTTGAGAACTGCTCAAACATCTCGGACGAGCAACGAATATGATCCGCAAAAAGGGTAAGGAGCGAGATGACAACTCGAATCCTTCCTTCTACACTTAACAAAAACCCAAAATATTTTTAAAACAAAAAGCATGATTTATACAAAAATCGATAAACAGCAGGGATTAGAAGTTAGACACTGCCAATCCCACTACACACCACCATACAATAAGAATATATTACAACATAACATGTTTCCAATAAGTCAGACAACCCTAGGATCAATCGCCGAGATCAAAGTACCCGGTTATCGACCTCCCGATCGAGTTATCGTTCACATCCAGGGGGCCGTCGGCTGATTCACTTCACCCGTCTTATCAGGGGCTCCTGTCTCGGCTTCCAACGTGTCAGGAAAAACAGGAATCAGATCCAATTGCTCCCAAATCCTCTCCTCGATTTGAGGAATTATAAAGTCCCTGTTGGCATCGTTCATACGTCCAGTTTGCCTTGCATACTCGACATCGAACGAATAGTCAGAGACTTCCGTGAGGTACAGTCCACCCACGGTACCGAGACACTCGCGATAATCACCAAGACCCTTATAACTCCCCTTGAGTTCCCCAAATTTGCCTGAGAACTTGTCACGACGGTTCCTCATCACTTCAGCCATCTCTCTCTTTCCTCGCCTATAGGCTCGATGAATCTCCCTTGCAACTGATAGCCTATTTATTACCAGTTTTAAGCCATGTTATAGGCTCCATTTAGGGCATATTATGTGTATCTAGGCTATGTTTTAAGGTCTTTACAGGTCCATGTACGTTTTGAAGATATATGGAGATACTTAGAGCTTTTGGAGCATTTAGAAGAGAAGAATCTGTAGCTGATCATTTAGAGAGCCGAAGTATAAGATTACCATAGATCGGTGATACAACCTTTGCGTCGACCGATGTTACATGACCTAGGTCGATCGATGTTGCACATCTGCCACTGATCGACGTCCAAATCACAGACAGCCGATTTCAAGCCCAAGTTAGAGACAAGACACATGATTACAAGATTACCTTTGGATGAGTTTTGACCTAGATTTTAGGGATATATATATATATATATATATATATATATATATATATATATATATACTTTATGTATTACACCAAAAAGAAGTGAGCGCGGTGTGCCAGTGGCAGATTGTGTGAACCAGCATTCCATTACAGTTTTATTATTTATTTAGGGGAGAAGATTCATAGCTCCTTAGGGAGATTTGTATTGAAACCCAAATATTTTTTTCTATGCATGATATTCAGACTATTATTCTTACTTTAATTATGTCCGAGTAGTTATCAACTAGATTTAGGGTTGAATGATAACAAACATGGATTAACCCAAACGTAGGATTGCTAGGTTAAGTTAATATCCATCAATTCAGTTGTGCTTAATGCTTACATTCTAGAGTATCTAACTAGGATCTCGAAAGTAGGACATGGACGACTACGAGAGTAGGTTCTGTGCCTGAATAGACTCTATTGAACTAGGTTGTTAGGCGCATGCGAGAGCTGATATAATAAGCTTGGTGAACATATCCAATCCTGTTCACACTTCCTTCTTATTTCACCGTCGATCGACATCAGGCCTTAGCCGTCGACCGATGGTCTTTCCTTTTGCTCGCATACAAGAATTGAAGTTAAAAGGCTCAGAATAGTTAATATTTGGGTTCTAGAATATTTACGTATTCGTGCTTCTTATTCCCTATAATTCATTGAGCTTGAAACCCTAGATTTAGCATATTTACATTTGCATCTAGTTAGTCTATTATCGTATTTCCATATTTACACTATAAGCGTATTTCCATATTGTATCTATATCTTCTAATAAGGAATATTTCCTTAAACTGATTACTTGTTACCAATATATATAATTACCTAGCTTAGTCTTTAGAAATAAGAAATCTATTGTGTGCCATTGTTCTCTGTGGATTTGATCCCTAAGTATTACACATGATCTCTTTTGGCAAGAGTATTATTTTGTGTGTTAGGATTAAAAGTTCATTTGATAGTTAACTGTTTAGGATATTCATACCCTGCTAGAACAATAAAAACACATCATGTCAAATTTGGTGCCGTTGCTGGGGAACATTGATCGCCATTAGATTTAATTTCTAGGATTTAGTCGAAGTTTGTTTATACTTTCAAAGTTACTAAAATTTTATTTTTCTTTGTTCAAGAATTACTATTCTCAGACCCACAAAAACTTGAACGTACGATCCACAAAGAAAGACGACAAGCATCGATCGACAACATCTACTCAGCGTCGAACGACACTTCTTTACGGATGGCATCAACCGACATCAGAACTCTAGCATCAACCGACTTTGATCACTCAGCATCGTTTGACAGAATCTCACCCGCATCGATCGATGACAACAGACGAGTTCAGATGGTTGCGCCTATAGTAGTGGTTCAGAATGAGAATAGAGACTTGCATGACCTCAACGGTCATCTGCGTAATGCAGCATGTCAAAAAATAGACGATCAGGGGGCTGTAATCCCTCATACAAAATCTTAAGCAGACGCTGCAATAGCTCAACCTGAAGCTAGCGCCCAAGCTGCTCAGTGAATGCTGTCTTACTACAACTGTCCAGACCAGTTCTACGCCAACAGATCCTCCATTTGTCCTCCAGCTTTTCAGAGAGACGATTTTGAGATCAAGCCCGCTTTCTTTGGAGTTGTAGCGCAGACACCTTACCATGGGTTGCGACATGAGCACCCTATGGATCATCTGGGGCGATTTGAGGATCTAGTGACTGCTATTAAAGCCAATGGAGTCCCTGAGGACTATCTCTTTTGTAAGCTCTTCAAGTACTCAGTTGCTGGAGAATTTTCATATTGGGTTAAGAAACTACCACCAAGATCTCTGACGTCCTGGACTGACATCAAGAGCGCTTTCTTGCGTAACTTCTTTGATGAGGCGAGAGCAGAAGTTTTAAGGAGCAAGATTGCTAATTTTCACAAGAGCCTTCAGAGTCTTTTAGAAACTCATGGATCAAATTCAAGTCATACCAGAGAGACTGTCCACATCACGGGTTCAACGAAGTGCAACTTCTTAGCACTATCTTCAGAGGTATTGGATTACAGAATCAGATGGATTTGGACACAACTAGAGAGGGGAATTTCAGCACCAGGAGCCCTGAAGAAGCTACAAGATTGATTGAGAATCTGGCATTAAGCAGCAGTACCAAGAAAACAGATTTTGAAAGGAGGAAATCAACCCCAGCTATGAGCAAGGAGAAGATTGAAGAAGTCAAGGCAAAGCTGGATAGTGTTCAGAAATTTCTCAAGAAGCAGGTTACTTTTGCAGAGGTAGAAGCAATAGAGTCGTGAGAAGATGAGATTGAAGAAGAGAATGTGAACTACAACGATTGGAACGGTTTCCAGAGACAAGGGAATCAAGGTTTCAACAGGAACTCCTATGGTACTGGTCAAATGAGTAATTTTAATCAAAGTTCACAGCGAAGGCCTTTCAACAACAACATGACTTATGGATCTTCATACTACCATAACCCTCCTCCAGAAGCTCAAGAAAGAAAGCTTGAAGCAATGATTGACAGAGTTTTAGAGGGGCAGCAGAAGATGACTGTGGATTTCAATGGAAAGATAGATGGTATCACTACAAAAAAACATCGTTATTCTGAGGGACATACCGAGGGAAAATGAGTTCCTCGGAATTTTCTGACCAAAAACCGAGGAAATACCGAGGAAACCAAGAAATGTGGTTTCCTCGGTATATTCCGAGGGAATACCGAGGAAACCGTGTTCGTCGGAAAAAACCGACGGGTATTTTAAAAATTTCGAGGACTTTTTGTAGCCATTAGAGAGCCGTTGGAGAGCCGTTGGGGGGATTTTAAAAATTCCGAGGAAATTCCGAGGAAGTGTCGGTCCTCCTCGGAATTTCCTCAGTATGTCGGCAGGATTTCATCTATAAATACATCCACCCCTCTTCCTCTTCATTCACTCCATTTCTTCTTCTTCCCTCATACTATCACGAATTTGGTTTAAAAAAAACATGTCTTCTTCAAATTATTTTCGTTCTTGGATCGATCGACCTCATTTGGATCCGGACACGAGATTGCTCACGGAAGAATACCAACGAGGTATAACCAAATTCATGGGGTTAGTTCGCCGACAACCGGAAGCAGAAACATGTAAGTTAAGATGTCCTTGCTCTAATTGTAAAAATAGAAAGGTTATTAAAGAGTGGGATGTTTGGACTCATCTATATTTGAGTGGATTTACACGAAGTTACAAAATTTGGTATCATCATGGGGAAACTAATTATGAACTTGGTAGTACTAGCGAACCTCAGCCAGCGGTTAGATTAGAAGAACCAATTAGAACGAATGTAGATTATGGTGTAGGTACTGAGCATATGGTAAATGATCATTTTAGAGGGGAAGATTTACCCAATGCAGAAGCTAGGAGATTTTATGATATGTTGGATGCTGGAAAGCAACCATTGTATGAAGGTTGCAGAGATGGTCATTCAGCTTTATCATCTGCTACAAGACTGATGGGCATTAAAATAGATTATAACTTGGCTGAAGACTGTGTGGATGCGATAGCTGATTTTGTTGAAGGTATTCTACCTGAGGATAATGTAGCTCCAGGGTTCATACTACGAGGTTCAGAAACTCGTAGCTGGTGTTGGTTTATCTTATCAGGTAATAGATGTATGCAGCGATAACTGCATGATTTATTGGAGGGCAGATGACCAGCAGATTACATGCAAATTTTGTGGGAAGCCTCGTTATAAAGATATGAGTGGAAGAGTTCCAGTGCCATATAAAAGGATGTGGTATTTGCCTTTGACGGAAAGGTTGCAGAGGTTGTATCTTTCGGAACGCACAGCGCAACAAATGAGATGGCATGCAGAGCACTCAACAGATGGTGAGATTAGACATCCTTCAGATGCAAAAGCGTGGAAGCATTTCCAATCAAAGTATCCCGACTTTGCGTATGAGAGAAGAAATGTCTACCTTGGATTATGTACTTATGGTTTCAGCCCGTATGGGAAGAGTGAAAGACAATATTCTCTATGGCCAGTCATTGTTACACCATACAACTTACCCCCAAACTTGTGCTTGCGACGAGAGTTTCTGTTTCTCTCCATTCTTGTTCCCGGACCAGAGCATCCTAAGAGATCACTTGATGTGTTTCTTCAGCCACTAATATATGAGTTGCAACAACTATGGGCTGAAGGTGCTGAAACATACGATATTTCATTTAAAGAGAACTTTCAAATGCGGGCAGTACTAATGTGGACAATAAGTGATTTTCCAGCATATGGTATGTTATCTGGATGGACAACGCATGGGAGGCTATCATGTCCATATTGTCAAGATGATACAGATGCTTTCCAACTAAAGAACGGAAGAAAAACGTGTTGGTTTGACTGTCACAGACGATTCCTACCACCTGATCATCCATACCGTCGGAGTAAGACTTTGTTTAGGAAGAACAAGCAGGTGTTTGATGGTCCACCTGAAGAAGTTAATGGTAAAGGTTTGAAGACACAACTAAGAGATTTTGGTGCAGCAAGGACGCCAAACGTCGGTGGACATGAGCATTTTCCGGTAGATGCTGTTGGAGAACTACATAACTGGCACAAAAAAGTATTTTCTGGGATCTGCCATACTGGGAGGATCATCTGCTAAGGCATAATTTAGATGTCATGCATATTGAGAAGAACTTTTTTGACAATCTCATGAACACGATCCTTAACGTTCAAGGTAAAACAAAGGATAATTTGAAGTCAAGACTGGATTTAGTTGATATATGTGCTCGTTCAGAACTTCATGTTGATGGGAATGGTAGGGCTCCTTTTCCCATATACCGACTTGATGCAGAGGGAAAAAATTCGTTCTTTGATTGGATTTCAAACGATATGGAGTTTCCAGACGGTTACGCATCTAATTTGCGTAACTGTATCGACAGAAAGGAAGGAAAGTTTATTGGCTTGAAAAGTCACGATTGCCATGTGTTGATGCAGCGCCTCCTTCCGTTTGCCTTCAAGGAACTATTGACTTCTTCTAATTTCTAATGTTTGTTTAATTTATGTTTTTTTCAAGGCGGATGAAAATGAAGGCGAACCGGTTGATGATCTCGCCCTAATGAAGATGGCGTATACCAACAAGAAGACCGGCCAGATTGATGATGGTGTTGTGAGGGAAGTGGTCAGCCTCGTCCAAACTCATATGGAAGACTAAGTGTCTCAGCTTCAAACCGATGAAGACGATTCGACGGCTTCGACCAACTTGTCCCGGATTCGAATCAACGAAATCGTTGAATCAGTAAGTTCTTAATTTAAAGTTCAATTCATTTATTTTTTGATTTTTTATTTTATATCTTTTCTATTATTTTAATTTGGTTATTTTCTATTTCAGTCGGTTCCAAAGAAGAAGGGACGTTTGGTCGGTTTGGGTCGTCGTTCCCGGTCGGTTCCTCCTGCTGCACAACAGCCCTTTGTTGATCCAGAAGTTCTTCTAGATCAATTGAAGGACAAGGATGATCGCATATCTGCGTTGGAGGCCCAAATGGCAACTCAACAGGCGGGCTTTGAAGCACAGAAGAGGCAGAACGACCAAATGCTGGAGATGATGAAGAGGATGTACCCGAACGAGGTGTTCCCGAACGTGCAAGACCCGTAGTTCTTTTTGTTTTTCAAAAACTCGAAATTTTGAATTTTTATTTGTACAACTTTGAATATTATCTAATATGTTTTCAATATTAATTTTAAGTTTATATTTTCGAATTTAAATTAAAAAAAATTATAATTTTTTTTTAGAAAATCAATTTTTCGGAAATTCCGAGGAACGGTATCCCTCGGAAATTTCCAAGGAACGGTATCCCTCGGAAATTTCCGAGGAATGGTTCCCTCGGAAATTTCCAAGGAACGGTCCTCGGAATATACCGAGGGCTATTCCAAGGACGGCTTCGTCGGAAACTTTCGAGGATGGAACCATCGGAATATACCGAGGGAAGTGTGTCCCTCGGTATATCCGAGGGAATATACCGAACGATTATTAGGGTCCTCGGGAATTTCCTCCGGAATATGCCACTTCCTTCGTATTTCGTTCAGGAATTTTCCGAGGGAATTCGAGGAAAACAGTGAATTTCCGAGGAAATATTTTCGAGGTACAGTCTATCGTCGGCTATTTCCTCAGAATAACATTTTTCCTAGGAAATACCGACGATTATAGCCGTTAGTAAGCCGCTGTTTTTTTGTAGTGGATATCAACGTGGTTATCAAGGAGGTTACCAAGGTCGCTGTCAGTTGTGTGTAGTTCATGGCCATAGCCCTAAGAAATTTCCACAACTAGTAGGTCGAAACTACAACGCTCCACCGTCATACCCTCCATGGCAGCCTCGTGCAAACATGGCCCTTGCTTCCCCTCACGCAGGAAAAGCTTGGCTTATGGACAGTGGTGCAACACATCACATGACCAGCGATCTAAGCAACATATCCCTCAACCAACCATATCACGGCGATGACTATGTCCTAATTGGAGATGACTCTGATTTGTCTATGTCCTCAAAAACTAGTCGAAACATTTGAATATTTAATAAAAGCTAGTTATTTTTATATGTCTCATTAATTACAATTTGATCGTATTGTTCTTCAATACTTCAACTTTGATTCTTATTGTAATCACTATAACAAAACATTATCATTTCTGTTGTAATTTCTAATGGAAGTTTATTCCTCGAAATGTTTTCACCGAATTTTTACAATAATCTGAGGAACTTGTTATATGTAATTCAATTTCTTCCACTGTAAATTTTATCTGAAACTAGTGGTGTGTCCGCGCTACGCGCGGATTTTTTGACATTTCTTATTGGTTTTGATTACTTGTTGTACAATTTGAAATAGAGTTCATGTATTTGCTTTGGTATCGAAGCAGACGTATATAATACTGAGATGCGATTGTTCATTAAAGTTAAAAGATCTCTTTTCATGTTGTACACATATTTAGTTTTGAAGTTAACCTCTTTGTTGTTTATAATGTATAATGTGAATGTGCAAACTACAAAATATATATGTTGGAGTAAGGGGATATAAACCAATTGTAATCGTAGAGGCGTGTTAATATATTTTTTATTTGTGGCAAACATAAATCTGCTAATAATTTCTATTGGATATCTTTATGTTTTTAATTATAAGTTTAAGATATATAAATCATTAAGTTTTGTTTTACCCGCCCTTGTTTTTGTGACAGTTTATGATAGATATTTAGAGATTTAGCATCAAACATCCAATACGTTGACATGGAAAGAGAAGAAGCACGGTGGGTAGAACCTAAGCTACATGCGTTCTTAAGGTAATGGAGTAGATACAATTGTTATTACTGACTCCAGACATTATAAAATTTTGATATGACATATTTAGTGGAGCCATGACGAAAATTGCACAGTTGTGTTCTTTCTTACATCGTGATTACAATCTATATGGTCAAAATGAATAGTATCTATGTCAATACAGTATAAGAACTGTACAAAAAAGCAGTCATGGAAAGTCAACTTGCAGCATACAACTTAATCACATATAGGATGTAGGACAAATAATTCAGCCAAATCGAGAGTTAGATCATTATAAATAAGAACGGGAAAAGCAATTTTGTGTTAAGTTTAACTTCTTCATTCAAAAAAAAGGTTTAACTTCCAGTGAATATTTGTGATGGAAATCCTCTATTCTTCTCAGTTCAGAAACTAATGTTATAAGATATCTTTATACGATTTATTTTTCTATCTAAAAGAAGTTTTATTAATCAGTGTCAAAAATTACAACATTTTGTAAGAACAGAGGACATAAGTGATAGACACCCCTCATATATGATCTATTTATACACTTTATTCAATCAGCTAAAGATAAGAATAAAAAAAAGTCTAAAATGTGAAACAAATAAAACTCACAGCAAATGCATCCTCTCAATACAAGACTGAAGCAACCAGAGACTAACTACAGAACCTGAAAGTTCCCAAACAGATCCGACCTCTTCTTTATCTAGCCCTGACTTGTAGAAAGTCAACGACCGGGTCCACCAATGCGTCCACCAATTATTGCTTGCTCTCTTTGTCTTCGATGTGCATGAGTTTAAGAAGTTGGTCACATGATTGCCCACAGTCTGGCCATCAAGACCAGAAAATGGCATCTTGGGGAGAAACATGTGTGCTCAATGATTCATGCTTGCCATTAGCTGGCCACATAAACTAATGTAAATTTTGGCGGACCATTTATGCAACAACGTAAGAGAAAATTGTATGTCTGCAAAGAGGGCATTGACCCAGAGCCAGCATGTTTTAAAACAGCTCAAAAGATTCCTCGCAAAACAGAAACTAATGTTATATGCTCCTTATATGCTTTATGCTTTATTCGATGAATATAGTTAATGACCTGTGCATTAAAGATTTATGAGAGGCTGAGATTATCATCTAATAAGATCCCAAACAGGAAAACACTAATGATCGCAAGCAGCAGATAGCATTCCAAAGTGTAGGAACGAAACAAATATAATTCCATTTATACCATAAATCACATATTGTGATGAGGACAGGTACAATTAACATCTTTAACGTATTTATGATTTACTTCTGAACCACCTCTACTTTCAATAGAGGAAGAATGTTAAGCACCTATTCGAGCAATGCAAGAAAACTGATTATATAGGTTTAAAAATCTTAGCGCGTACATGTTTAAGTATCTTAGGTCGTACATGTTCATGTCTTTGTTCGACGCAATCAAGCAAAGCCAAACACGCAGATTGTACTTCCTCAAATACTTTTTGATCAGATAGCTCAGCAAAATCGAAATCAAAATGGTAGAGGTACTCAGTAAAATCGAACGTGATGTACCGTTTTGAGAAGTTGGAATCGACAGTAAGTAAAGGTGATCTTTCCTTTTTCTCGCGTAATGGTAACGGAGTCACCAAGTGCTGCGGGTTTGCCGCTGAATTTTTTTTGTTCCTGAAGAAACTTCATAAGCGTGGAGATATCCATGATCTTATCATCACATCAACTGGTTTATAGCAATCAATTACAAACACCACTCACTCGACTTCACAGCCACTCCTAGAGCCATCTCTGTATACGAAAAATTGTAACTCTAGCTGAAAAGCATAAAATTGGTCAAGTTGGTCGAAGGTTAGGGAAAATAGTATCCACCCTGAAATAATCTAAATCATCACTATTTTGTAGCAAATTTAATGAAAAAATTACCAATTCTCTTTGGTGATCTTTTCCGTGAATAAGATCTAGATACACATTACTGTTTTTTCAAAAAAAAAAGAAACTCATTACTGTTTATTATTGTTTATTAGTTACTGTACAAAACAAAGTGAGAGAGACAGAGAAAACTTAGAAACTCTAGAACATCTATTTTCATGCAAATCCAAAAATAATAAAAAATTTTAGCTATCTTTCCTTTGGTTAAAGACCAAGTTAACAATGAGAGACCCAAAACCTCATACTACTTGGAATCATGCAAGCATAAACTTCATGCCACCAGATCAATGTCATGAATTAGTATTAGTGATATTGCTTCCTTTTTATTCACTACTCCTAATACTACTTGCATAAAGTTTTTAAAACAATCATCAGAGAACCAAAAGACATAAACTTTACCCTAAGATTAGTAGCAAGGCATCATGAGCAGTAGAAGGCAAAGCTGAAAGCCTTTTGCAGATACCCTCTTCCTTTTTATCAACTCTCCACCCTTTCACCACCTCTTTCCCGTACACCGCTTCTTTTAGATTCACTGAAAAATTGGCTCCTTGCTCTTCTCACAGCCTCTTTTGGACTGAATTGGGGCCATGGAGTTTCATCCTTGGGTGGTTGAACTCGCTTCTGCTGCAGATGTGGTTGTACTCGCTGATGCTGCTGCGCAGGCTGAGGGCTATATAATCTCTCGTGTAATCTCTGTATCAAAGTAATATTTTTTGCCTCTTCTGATCAGCATTGAAAATGATGTCCGAGAATTATGAAAAAAATGAATCTTAGTAAACAAATGAAGTACCATTATATGCCTTTCCCAGCAGCTGTGACCGCCAATTTTAATTTGTCAGAGACAGCCTGACTCCGATCCTTCGCCTCCAGGTCGACGTTGAATGCATCGCTTCACAAACCACCTATCATTATCGTAACAAATTTTAGAGATCATATGGGAGAAAAACGCTCTTGTTTGTCTTTATAATAGAGAGTGGATGAACCGAAACTGTTATCAATTAGTAAATCTCAGGAGGAGGATCGTCAATGGCCAAAAAAAAAAAGGTCCACAGAGACAGACAAAACGCTGCGTTTTGGGTGGGACAGGTGGCAAAAAATGCCCCATCCTTCCTTAGTGACGTGGATAGCATAAACAGGGAGAAAAATCTCCTTTATTATATAAGATATTAGTAAAATCTCGGAAAGATTTTTTATTTAATTTGATTATTAAAAAAATAATTAATTTTTAGTTAGATACTTTTATTTAGAAATAAAATAATTTTACCTTTTT